>JAPFFP010070748.1:0-24341 GCA_026153255.1 Solanum medicagineum
TATCATTGATTTCATAAATATGTATTTCTTTTAAAAAGAATTTTATTCAAATTAAATTGAATATTGTATTGTGTCCTTTTTCTTATGAGATTTTTAATTTTATTGTAGCTTATGAAGGAGTGATAAAAGCATCAGGTCAAATTGCCGGGACAAAAATTACTTCTTTTTCTTGTAAAAGAATATATTAGAGTAAAATAATATTTTATCATTTTGAATAACGTTGTTGAACATTTGTTAAGTCTTGTCTATAATATATTATATTCATTAGATAATGTTATGTATTTTGCACTATATTTATAAATTTCATGTGAATCTCAACTATATTGTATGAAATAATCGCTACAATTTTTTGAACTTGTAACAAAATATATATAATTGCCACACAAATAATAATATGTATGTATATTTATTTTCATAGCCAAAAAATAAAAAATAAAAAAAAATTAGCCACAACTTTTATCTTGTGACAATGAAATGTGGGACTTTAGTTTATGAAATTTTGAGTTTGTAGTTATACATAAATTCTTATAATTGCCACATACAAATGACATAGCTAAAAAAATTAATTTTTCATAGCAATTTTTTTTAAAGCTACAATGATATATATTTCATGGCTAAATGTATGACTTTTGTCATGCCCCGAGCCTACACCCTGGACGTGGCCGACACTCGAAAACTAATTCTGGTCCCAAGCGAACTACTTGGCCTGGCTACTTGTTCAACGGAAGATTTAATAATGATGGAAAAGGTCGTAAGAGCAATAAGATAAGCTAAACTGTTTGCATAACTAAATAAGAAAGCTTTTAAGAAATGTCTGAATAACAGAAAACTAAAATACAAATGATACGGTCTATAAAACCTCTACCAAGCTGTCTGAGAGGACTACTGAGACAGGCCCCAAGTAGCCAGAACTGAAATAAAACTGAATAATATACATGACATGAACCAAAGAGCCTCGTACTGAAAAGAGGCCTAACCATTGTCTGGAAGCTAGCAATTTCTCAACGGAGAGGTTGCTGAGGAACTCGGTCACCTGCGTCTGCATCATAAAACCATGCAGGTCCTAAGGAAGTCAGTACGTGAAATGTACAGTATATAATATGGCCAAAACATTTAAACCAGAATACCATAATATATCATAAAAAAACATTATCATAATCATAAATGGGTTAACCATAATTATAAGGCTAGTAGGCTGAAAATAATATGCAAAATAGTAATATGATGAAAGTAGTAATAAGACATAATTTTCTTAGCTTGGAGACTTTTTCTAACCGACAACCACCACTATGAGCTTCGTGGTGATACAACGTCTTTCGCACGCTGTCAGAGTCATCATGTAGTTTGCCAGGGTAGGGGACGAATAACTAGGGGAGTGAATCCATCCCAAAACTGGGCCATCACAGTGGCTAATGAGGAAGGTACTATGGTATGATCCTATCCTATGCTGGCTACATAGTTTATGGGCTTGAGTAATTTATTCTACTCTCACCCATATCGATACTCAATACTACTCCCAAAATACTTCATACTGCTCATACTTAAACGATCATAAGTTCTTGAGAATCTGGGTTTTTCTTGGGGACTTAGCCCAGCTTACTACTTAGCTTTCTCAACTGAAATCTTTAACATTACTGAACTAGTATCTTTCATTTACTTTCAAACATACTAGATTTCTGAACTAGAGTATCAAGAAACCTTCAAGAAAACCATTCTTAAAATATATGATATGCTCAGCTAAAATGCAAGAATAATTCAAGAAAGACATTCTTTAACTAGCCTTGAACCGTAATCTTTATGGGTGTTCATGAACCCCACATGAATTCACAGGAAATCATATATGCTTTAAAATCTTGAAATCAATACTTTAATAACAGTTAAAGAATCAAGAATCAACATCATTCAATCAAGAGTCTATGCATACGTAGGGAAATCTACTAAACTTTATAAGGTTCTCATGAAATTTCTCTAAATCAAGACTTTGGACTTTCGGAATGAAAACTAAGTCATACTTTTCTTAAACATTCAAAAAACAATGAATTTAGGGTGGCTTTACATACCTTAGAATGAATTTCTTGAAGAATTGGAGAAAGCCCTAAGCCCTACTATCGTTTCTTGGGTCCTTGAGTGTACGTTCTTGAAAGAGTTCGCTTGCTTGAGAGAATGAATGAGGAAATACACGTTTTAGGGACTAAATACGACTTAAAAACGGATTAGTTTAGGATATAAGGTGTGAAAAAGATCGGAAATACCCTTTCCCATTAAAGAACAAATCTGCCCCGAAATTACACTAGTGCGCGTCGTGCACTAGTGTTAATTTCCACTTTTGTGCAAATTTTCACTTTTCGTCGAATTTTCGGAAAAAGATAAAGTGTGGTTCCGCATCCACTCCGCATCGCAGAAGGAGTGCGAAAATTTTTAATTCATAACTAAATATGAGTATTATTGCCAGGAGATTAATTATAGAACTAGCCACCAAGTATATATTTTCATGGCAAATAAATTGAATATTTTGCCACAATACTATACCTTGTGGCTACTAAAGTAAAGATAGCAACAAATTTTGTTTATCGTGGCACAACGATATAATAATTTGCTACAAGTATATTTTTCATGGCAAAAAATATTTTCATTGAAGCTACGATTAATATTTATTTTGTAGCTATAAGTATAAATCCTTAGTCGTGAATCATGTAAAGTCCGTAGCTAACAATTAGCCACGCAACATCTTGCTATGAAAGCTATGAAACAAAATATTGTAGCTAAACATTTAGCTACGAAAAATTTCTTATTAGCCACAATGCATTTTATAGCTATAAGTTCATTTTCTTGTAGAGTGTCCTTTAGTTTTTACATTTTAACTTTTATTTTTATTTTTATTTGATTTTATTCACTTATTTTGATGTCCACCCGAAGTTTATTTATATTAACTGCAAGTCATTTAAAATCAAATTGAAAGGAACGACAAAGAAAATAAGATGAATAAATAAAATTGACATTAAAAAAGAGAAAAAACAATGATTGAAGGTTAAGAAAATGAGAAAAAAGAGACTAAATACAAGGATTTTTTTTTAAAAAAATATTTATTTAATTATTCTAAATACAAGATAAATAATAAGAAGCTTTAAAAAAAATTAAAACTTTTAAAAACAAAAAAAAATTAAAAATTATTTTTTCTAAAAAAATTAAAAAATGTTTTTCACATGTGAAGGTGTCTGTGGTAAAAATGCAAAAACTTACCTAGTTGTAGGTCCCATGACATCACAAAAGGTGCACGAAAATACAGAAAATAGAATTTAGGGGATTATAGGACTCTAGTTAAAATTAAGATGTGTCTCTGGGATTTTAGTCATTGTTCAGGAGGACACTTATGTCTTATCCCTGGTATTTGTACACATAATATATAATATTATATAATATTACTCACTTCATTAAATAAGAATAGTCTAGTTTAACTCGACACAGAATTTAAGAAAAAATATAAAAGAATTTTTCAATCTTATCATTCTAAATTGAAGTTATGTCAAATGTGCCAAAATATCCTTTAATCTTATGATCTTAAACATGCTACGTGGACAACTGAAATTAAAAAGTTGCCAAAAAAAGAAGTTATTCTTTTTGAAATATATTAGAAAAGAAAGCATGTCATTCTTTTTTAAAGGGAGAGAGTATATACTTATTATAGACAATCTGTAATCCTTGTATAAAAATATATAATGTGTAGTTATACAAACTAGTATAATACTCCCTCCACCCAATTTTATGTGAAACCTTTGACCTGACACAATACTTAAGAAAAAAGGAATGACTTTTGAAGCTTGTGATCTAAAAATACAATTTTAAAGTTAAATTATTTCCAATAATAATAAGTTGACATTCTTCTTCGGATGGGTTAAAAAGAAAATGGTGCCACATAAAGTGGGACAAATGGAGTACTATACAAACTAAGTGATAAAACTCATGCATCCACTGAGTCTATGGGGAATAGTTCCCTCGTCATAACAATAGTCAATAAAAACAACTAAAACTGTAAAGCAACAAAGTAAAATCACACAAGTTGTTTTACGTGGAAATCCCCTTGCACAAGTGAGGAGAAAATCACAACTTGTACTCACAGGATTTCAAACCAACTTTATTAACCTCAATGGAGCAAAGCTTTTTTATTACAAACTCTTGCAATCAAAGAATTTAACTCTAAATCCTTTTCCCCTCACTATGATAACTCTACCACAGGATCAAGCAAACTAAGTAGCTACTCTGTTACCCACTAAATTGACTAACTCTAGCCAAATTAGACTTCAACACTCACCATAGCTAACTCTAGCTATGAACTCAACAATGAAGAACAATGGATTTTCGATTATCGCATTTCATTATAGACTAGAAATCGATTTACAAAATGCAAGCATTCAAATAAGAATAATGAAGTACACGAAGTAAAAAAAACTTGAATTTTGCGAAGTGTACTACTCGAGAGCTTCACCAAGAACACTCACTTGATGTGTACAAAAACCTTCAAGATTTCTTCTTAAGAAGGTTAGATATATACCCAATATTAGCAACACTTGGTGTAATTTCATTGGCTATACAACTGCTGCAGAGCAAGCAGTCGTGCACCAACAAATAACAAACTATTAGTGTACTATTTGTCAGTTGTCATTTTAGGTTCACAACACTAATGGGATTAGGTCCCTCAAGTGTTCCCATGATTTGTTAAATAATCAAAACTTCAATTGGTTTCCCCCGTTTTGATGATGACAAATCCATGTCATATCTAGTATTGTATTCTAACACATTCAAATATTCTACTAATTTCAGCCTATTAACTTATTCCCCCTATCAATGAATTATCTCCAATAAGATCCCTATATTAGTTCCCCCTGTCCCCAACACTTACATTGATTCTGAAAGCATATCATTCCCCCCCCCCCCCTTTGTCATCATTAAAAAAAATTCGCAGTAAACCTAAAATTGATGCAACACAAGTATGATAAAAAGCAACGTCAATGAACAACATAAACAAAACTGATAAAATCATCCATAGAAAGAGAGAGGAAATAGAGAAGAGAGTTCCATTGAAAATAAGATAAACATTCAACGACTACAATAGAAATTCAAGCAAGAGCTAAGTACTAAAAAAACTTAGTAAAAGAGGGAGGTTTCTGGCTAAGAGACTGGATAATAAAGGTAAGATGGGCATTGGAGTCCATATGATGGTTAAGCAATTTGTCTTTGAGGTTGGCCACTTCTGCAGAAAGACTAGTATTTTGGGCATTCAACTTCAACACCTCATGTAAAGTTGTCCCTCTATCTGAGCTTGAAGCAATTTAGCCTTCAGTAAGGCCTGGCATCTTTGGAGCTCAGAAGAGTGGTCATGTATTCAACTCTTGCTTTAGCCTTTCTTGTTCAGCTAGCAACTCAGACATCCTACTCACATGCGTTGTCTTCCCTTCCACACACTCACATTTCATTAGAGTATTTGAAGATAATGTCTCTTTCATAGTGCCCTTTACTCCTTCTTCTAGAGGAATCTCAAGATATTGAAACACTTTGGTTAGAAAGCACCTATACCCAAGCCTTGTTTTCGATCCTTCAAAGTCGAAATCTTGCACATGTGCTCCAAAAAAATTGTTGGGAGGTGTACAGGCTCAAACTTGCTTAGGCTTTCCATCACAAACAACTCAGTAGCAGAAGCCACTAATCGTTTCTATGATTAAGGAAGCATGACTTTGTTCAAAAATTCAAAGAACAATCAATATCCTCCCTTCGGGAATTTCTTTGGAGCACCAGCAGTATTGTCAAACTTGCTTAGGTTTTCCATCATAAAAAATCAGTAGCAGGAGCCACTATTCGTTTCTGTGATCGAGGAAGCATAACTTTGTTCAGGAACTTAAAGAACAATCAATATCCTCCCTTTAGGAGTTTCTTTGGAGCACCAACAATATTTAACTTTGATATTTTCCCATGGAATTCTATGAATTGCTTGGAACAGGCCTTTCCAACCACTGACCCGATCCCTTCCAAGGGAACTTATAGAGCTTCTCCTAAAACATTTTCATTGATGTGCAATTTTCTTTCACCAATTTTTTTAGTCAAACTATCATCATCTTCAACAATAACATTGTAAAAAATCCCTCACTTGTGGTTCATGCAAAACTGGGAAATAACCAACAAATAAGTAAGTCCATGATTGTAAGCCATCCGCATCTGCAAGATAATACATTCCAGGCTTTGATAACACTCAGGGTCAAATACGCTACCACTAAGAATCTTTTTAGTTTTCAAAATTTCCACCCTCTCTTCTCTTGTTAATTCCATCTCAGACTTATCCTTCTTTATTTTTTGAACTAGGTCCCTTATCAGACTTGGGGACTGGTTCTACAGCTGCTCCGTTCCTCATTCTTTTCATTTTAGTATCATAAGACCTTCTCACCTTTCTATTGTTTTCACTAGCATTTTTAGATAAATCTACCACATCAGCTTCAGGGACATAGTCCTTCACAACTTTTGCCTTTCTAAACCTTCTGTCTGTAGAAGTACAAACTTTTCTTTCCTTCATAGCATTGGTCATTAGTTTATTTTCGATCCCTCTAGTGTAACATGTCTCCCTTTTGGTATTATTTCACAAATTTCTTTCTCCTTTCCTTTATTTGAAGTAGGGACTATTCTTTTCTTAATTTTCCAAGATAATGGAACATTGTCCTCTTCATGGTCCTCCAACACAGTGTATGCCATGGGAAAAGTTCTCCGAGGAGTAGCCATTCTTGGAATGGGATAAACTTTCAGATTTTGGGCAATTTCAGCATCTTCTTCAGTAAAATCAATGTTTAACCCTTCCTTCATTTTAGACAGGCTTCTTGCCACAAGCTCCTCACTTGCCTACAAAATATTAGACTCTCCCCCTTTATCTTTAGGAAGGTAACCCTCCATAGCAAGATTAGAGGGTAGAAAAGAGGATGAACTTATCTGAGGTTGAGGACTAGCTTCTTTATATTCAAGAAAAAGAATGGATTGAATGAACTCAAGGGGAAACAAATTCATAATAGTGTTGAGAAATGGAATAACAGAGATTTTAGAAGGTCCCTCTGAGTAAGGTTTTGGAAAGATTTTGGTGATGAAAATAGGGTTTTCTCACTGATTGAACTATAGACGTTTCAATAGTAGGAGCAGGTCCCTCACTAGCAAGACCTCTTGATGATTCTATCTTACTCAATGCATCGAGCATTTCTAGATAATATTGGAAATTTGAGACACTTTCCTATTGAGAGCTAGTTTTGTAAAGATTTAGAGAGGAGAGATGGGGTTCTTGAAAGTCTTCAAGGAGAGAACAGAGATTTATAAGGTCCTATAGAGTCTTTCTTTTCAACAAAGGGGAAGAAGTAGAAGATAAAAGGATCTTTAAGTTCCTTGGAAGGTGCAAAAAGACGATTCTACTTCCAAGATTGATTGGATAGCTATCAGCTTACAAAAGGCGGACATAGAACAGTACTTATGGTTCTCAAATGCAAATCAAAAGTAATATAGAATGCTAACATTTTCAGAAGGCATCAGGTACTTCTAAGTTTTTAGATGTTATGCTTAAATCTAATTTCCAACTTCAGCTATCTTGATTAAATGAATATGAGTGTATGCCTACAAAAGGTACAAGAATTGTCTTTACCATAATAAGCGTCACAAAAATAAAAGGATATATACCCTTCTAGTCATAGCCAAAAAGAAGTTGATTTGCCTCAAAACCAAGATTTCAGTCCATCTTCAACATCCAAGCTTTAATCTATTCTCCTCAGATTGATCTTTATTCAAAGCCTTTGTGAAAATATCAGCAATTTTTTATCTTAATTTTTTCGAAATTGCACGCAAATATTCCTTTTTCAACATTGTCCCTTAGAAAATGATGTCTCACATGAATGTGTTTGGGCCTCTTATGATGGATCAGATTCTTTACCATATTTAAAGCACTTGTGTCGTCACACAACAATGAAATAGTGTGTGTGATGACACCAAAATCTTTTAATTGCTAATTTATCCATAGGAGTTTGGCACAACAAGAGGCAGCAACTACATACTCAGCTTCAGTAGTTAAAAAAGTTATAAAATTTGATTTCTTAGTCTCTCAAGACACAAAACATAATTCAAGAAAGTGAGTCATTCTAGAAATGCTCTTTCTATCTACTTGCTGTAATCAACATCACTATAACCAATTAGCTCAAAAGAAATACTTGTAGGATAGTATAGGACAAAGTCCCATGTTTTCTTTAAGTACCTCATGGTTCTTTTAGTGGCCTTCAAGTGGGACTCCTTTGGCTTTGATTGGAACCTTGCACATATTCCAACACTAACTATAATATCTAGTCCATTTGTAATCAAATACAGTAATGATCCTATGATACCCCTGTACATGGTCTAATTAAAATAGGGACCAGGTTCATTAGCATTTAGCTTTGAATTTGTTCCCATAGGAGTGTCAATAGTCTTTGCATCCTTCATTTGAGATTTCTTCAACAACTCCTTGATGTACTTTTTTTTTGGGGATATTTGAAGTTCCTTTAGGAGTTTGTTTACTTTGAAAGAAACCCAAAAAGAAACTCAATTCACTGATCATGCTCACTTCAAATTCACTCCCCATCAATTTTTAAAATTCACCACACATGGATTCAAAAGTAGCACCAAAGATGATATCATCGCCATAGACTTGTACGGTGAGCAGGTCCTTTCCTCGTCTTCAAAAATAGTGTCTTGTTTATTTTGCCTCTTTTGAAACCATTCTCTTGAAGGAACTTGGATAACCTCTCATACCATGCACTAGGTGCTTGTTTCAAGCCACATAGTTCCTTTTCCATTTTGAACAAACGATTGGGATGATCAACATCTTCAAATCTAGGAGGTTGTTTGAAAAACACTTCCTACTTTAGGTAGCCATTCAAGAAAGCACGTTTGATGTCAATTTAATAGTGCTTGAAACCCATGAATGTTGCAAAGGCTATAAGAATTCTGATAGCTTCTATTCATGAAATATGAGCAAATATCTCATCATAATTAACGCTGAAACGACCCCAAAAAGTGCCCGGAATCATAATTTTCAAATATCTAAAAATTCATTTGTTATTTCAAAAATCCAACTTCTTATTCTTTTTAAGGGGGTTAAATTGAATGGGAAATGGGTCCAACTCGAATTTTAGAGCAACCGTCAAAATCCAAAAATCCTAAAATGCGATTTATGAGGGTCAATTTTGAAGGGGCATATCTCTTAGAACACAAATAACTGATTAGCCCATGTCCTATCAAATTAAATCTCTTTGAATTAGCTTTCCAATGCACTTGGTTTCACCTCATTTTGAGTTCAAATGAAAGAGTTATGCCTATTTTCGTGGAACTCGTTTGTGCAGAAAATGCAATTCCAGTGTGCAGTCTGTTTTGGTCCTGTTTTCTCTTGACTTCGAAAGTCCAAGACTTTAAGTCTTGGGCCTAAGGGTTCCCATACTTGAAAGTACCTAGACTTAGCCTTATTTCACCCTCATATCATCCTAAACATTTCCCAATACATACTCAAATACTTAGACTCATATTTCACCCTAAATTCAAATATCAAAGCTCAAGACCAATCTTAAGGATTTCATCAAGGATTTCACTCAAGCTTTAAGTATCCATTAAAGTCCTCCTCAAGAAATTCTCCCAAGTCAAGATATGTGGGTTTTAACCATTAGCTCCTTTCACCCATGGTGCCCAATCCTCTTTTCTACTTAAATTGCATTATTTAAAGTTGATTTTATATGTGAGTTTTGTATATTGAGAAATTTACTGCATAGTGATTTTGGATTTATTAAAGTATGATTGTTTTAGCATGTTTTGAGCTATAATTCTTGGATATAATGTTGGATTTGGTGAGGGGTTTTGATGTATATTTCTTGAGGTGCTGCAAGGTGTTGATTGATGGTTTTACAATGGATCTTCATGCGTGATTTCACTCATGAATTGCATGGCTTTAACATTACACACCCGCCAAATGTTTGATAAATATTCGGCTAGAGTTTCTTGAGGAATTGAAGGTCTAATGCTTGTATTATGTTATGAATCACTCTATGATGATGAAAGAAGGATGAATATTTGTTGATTTCATGAAAAATATGCATGATAATGAAAGAAGAGAATGCATATGATGTTATGATGAGGATAGAAGGAAAGTATGTATATGGTATTTCTCTATGTAGTGTTGAATTGACCATAACCAACTTGAGGGGTTGATACCTCATTAACCAAATTGAGGGGTTGATACCTCAATCACCTTAGAGGTGTGTGGTGTATGTTAATAACCAAATTGAGAGGTTGATACCTCAATCACCTAGAATGGGAGGTGGTTAGCCGATTAGCCAAAGGATAGTCTCTTTCTACTTATGAACTATGTTCTACATCAGCATGATTTTACTTCAAACATCATTCATACATGTCATATAGTCATTATGCTATCCATTTCCTATGATTATGCCTTTTGACTAAGTTGCCTATTTATTGTTGCATTGCATCCTACATACTTAGTACATTCAAATGTACTAATGCTTACTCTATACCTACATGATGTTACCATATAAGAAAAAGAGCTCCATTTGGTCATCATCCTCCTCCACTTGGCTAGTGGTATCCATTCAAGCTAGTTGGTGAATACTTATGTACGAGGGCAATATCTATGTTATTTTGCTATGTATTAAAGACTATCTTTCATTTTTTGTATACTTTAACTATGAAGGTGAGCTCGATTGCTTGTCTTGGCCTCCGTAAAGTTCTACATTAGAGGTGTTGTTGGACAAGATATGTATTATGCTTGAGCTTTACTCACTTATGATATTCAAGCTATTTAAATATAAGTCTCTCTCTCCTTTAGTCCCAATTTCCCTTGTTATGTTTCTTATGTTGATTTATCTTGCTTCAACAACCAAGGATGTGTGATAATATGCTATGAGGCTTGTTTGGGGTTCCTTCGGGTTCCCCATTCCCCGGTCACATCTAGTACCTAGGCTTGCCTTGAAGCACCAGCCTTGATTTGTTTTGAACAGTAGCTCCATGTTTCTAGCTTATTTTTGAAGACCCACCTATACCCAATGATTGTTCTATCAGATGGCTTAGGGACCAGCTGCCACTCTTCGCTTCTTTTGAACTGGTATAATTTTTCTTATATGGAATTCAGCCATTCAACATGTTTTAGAGCCTCCATCACATTTTTAGGTTCAATAGAGGAGACAAAGGTTGAAATGTCTCTCATCTTGAATCTAGTTTGAATTCCAAAGTCCAAGGTAAGATGATATTATACAAGGGATGAGTAGATCTGAGTCTCCGTTAGGATGTTTGGGAGCTTGACTTGCTTCATCATTGTCCACATAGACTTCTTTATCATCTACATTTTTAGGATGTTCAACAGAGCCTTGTTCATCATCAACAACTAGTTCAAGATCAGATCCCCCATTCGGAACACCTACATCACCTGAAACATCAAAATCAAAATCAGTCTACGCCAAAATGCCTTCACTATTTTGATCAGCATTGACACTATCCCTGTGAAACTACAATAGTTCTTCAAAGTCTGGGTCAT
Organism: Solanum medicagineum; assembly: GCA_026153255.1. Classification (NCBI taxonomy): domain Eukaryota; kingdom Viridiplantae; phylum Streptophyta; class Magnoliopsida; order Solanales; family Solanaceae; genus Solanum; species Solanum medicagineum. The sequence goes on from JAPFFP010070748.1 coordinate 11,582, forward strand.
CTTGATCCTTTAATTTTTCAAGTTCACTAGACTCATCAAAGATCTCATGGACAGTTTCTTCAGTGCACTATGTTCTTTTGTTGAAACCTCTATAAGCTTTGCTGGAATTTGAGTAACCAATAAATATACCTTTATCACTTCTTGCATCAAACTTGCCCAAATCCTCCTTGCCATTGTTCTAAATAAAGCATATGCAACAAAAGCACTTAAGTAACTCATTTTAGTCTTCCTGTTGTTGAGAAACTTATAAGGTGTGTTGTTAAGAATAGACTTTGGCAAGCATCTATTTGTCACATCACATGCAATATTCATAGAATTAACCCAAATTATTTTTGAAAGTCCAGAATCTATCAACATTGTTCAAGCAATATCGACCAGGATTTTGTTCTTCCTTACTACCACACCTTTTGTTGAGGAGTTCTGGAGCTAAGAAATCGTAATGGATTTCATTTTCTACACAGGAGATTTCCATCTTTCAATTGTTAAACTCAGTTCCATGGTAAGACCTGATCCCTGTTATCTTACATTCAAACTTAGTCTATATCATCTTGGCAAGATCACAAATACATCATAGGTTTCATCCTCAGACCTAAACAACATGGCCCAGGTTACCTTGGATAATTATCTGCAACAACCAAAATATACTTCTTTCCTCCTTTGCTTTGAATCTGCACTTGCCCACATAGATCCATATGAATAAACTCTAGCGATCTGGTAGTACTGACCTGTTTCTTTTGCTTGAATGAAGATCTGGTATTCTTTCCTTTGACACATGGTTCACAAAATTTATCCTCTTCAAACTTCACTTTTTGTAGCCCATGGACCAGGTCCCTTTCAACAAATTTATTTAGCAATGAAGAACCAACATGACCAAGTCTTTTGTGCCAAAGTTCTGCATTCTTAAGACATATAAGGTCATTTCCCTGTATAGAATCCAGATCAGCCATATACATGATGTTTAACCTTTTTTCCACAAGAATCACTTCTTGTGAACCCATATTAGTTACAATACAATTTTTTGAGAGAAATTTCTCTTCATTGCCATTGTCACAAATTTGAGATACACTCAACAAACTGAACTTCAGTCCATTCACACAATAGACATTTTCTATTGAGTGTTCAAGGGACTTTCCAATCCTTCCAATACCAAGAACGTAAACCCTTTTTTCATTGCTAAAAGAAACACTCCATCTTGAAGTGCTTTGAGTGAAAGGAAGCTTTCAACATTATTAGTCATACACTTTGAGCAACCACTATCCATGTACCAACATTGACTGCTGCTTCCTTCACTTACTTGCAAGGGATCACTTATTAGTCTTAGGAACCCATTTAAATTTTAGTTCCCAATAAGTAGATAAGGGGGTAATTAACATTTTTCTTATCCAGGGAGAAGCACCACTGTCACGACCCAAGCCAAGGGCCTAGGTATGATCGAAAAATAGGGATCCCAAAGGTACACTAAACAAGCCTCGTAGCATAACTTAAGCATATCTTTGGTTGTGGAACATAAAACAAGAATCAAACAATTTAATCTAAGGAAAATTAGGGCTTTGGACTCACGGTATAGGAATAGAAAGGGGAAAGGAATTTCTATCATTCAATTACAACAAAGTCTAAGGGGAGGGTTAATAGGACTAAAGGTATGAGGAAGTAGGGACATAGGAAGATCAACATCAGCAACATCAATCAACATCATATAAGGGATAGGGACTAAAGGATAAATCTCCATAGAAGCTTAAACATCACATGGTATGTATATAGCACAAGTATCTAACAACACCTCTAAACATGCGTAAGACAGGGGCCAAGACAGGTCCTAGCTCACCCTCGAAATAAGAAGTAAAGTAAGAGTGTCTCAACTTAGCAAGCCAGATAAAAAATGGGTATTACGCTAGGACTAGATCATCACAATACAATGTTTTCAAGAACCAAACAAGCCATGAGGAGATGGATGAGGAAGTGCTTCAGTCCCTACATGGTTAGATCATGTAGGCAAAAGTATGCTTTAGTACTTTGAATATACTAATATGTGGGATGCAATGCAATAATAGATCATAAGATTCATAGACAAGATGCATAATCATATACAATAGAAACAAGCACAATATGACATGTATGAGTAATGCCGATAAAACCATGCATAGAAGATAAAACATAACTTCTTCTCATCATACATACGTGAAAGGAGACCATAACCAATATATGAGATCATGCGAGCTGCTATATGGGATCCTACCTATCTTGCTACGTTGGATCGGGGAGACTACATGACAAATAGAGATCATCAACTTGCACAAGCATCTTTAGTGAATAATATGGCCTACGTGGATCTACTAGCCTAGCTGACAAGGGCTCCTATGCTGTCACATAGATAATGAGACAAAGAGTTGCTACTAGGGTTCCCTTACCAAATTACACCTCAATGCTCGATTCGGTACTAAGCCATTGCGACATAATACATTTGAAAACACATGTATAGTTGTAAACATTCATAGACTTTTAAACGCAGCATCATCATATAAATAATAGCTCATCTACACTTAAGATCCATCATGTGAGAATTGTCATTATCACAAGGGGATGTATCTTTTGGTGAGAACTGTCCTTATCACAATCCATAACATTCATAAGAGGGATTCATAACTTCATAAAATTTCATAACTAGCAATTGAACCCCTAATCATTGAAAATCTTACTTCATTAGAAAACTTGATATGAAAATTGAGTGGGTTTAATGTATGTAACCTTTAAATCATGTAACTCAAGAAGACTGTGTATGAATGTAGTGAACATCACTAACTTAAAATATTCTTAGGTAACCTCAATTATTCATATCATCTTTCAAATTTAGACATGGAAACATAACATTGATCTCATAAAATCAACTTCATAGTATCTCATGGTATCATAATATTCATAACTCTAAATATCATAAAATAGCTCATAATAATAAATCCTTGAAAGGAAATCATACAATTCAACTCTATAGATGATAATTCTCAACATATATCATTCTAAATAGGAGTAATAGGAAGTATTCCATAAGAAATCAATATTGAAACTTAAAGGATTGAATAAAATAGGTTTTGTGACTCCATGGGTGGACGAACCCATGGATGAAAGACCCACATACCTTAATGTCTTGAAACGTTAAGGAGAGAACTAGGAGAAGCTTAAGGAACCACTTTGAGCCTTGACATTTAATGGGAGAACTTGAACCCGTAAGAGCTTAGAGGATTATTGTATGAGGAATAATGGGAGGTTTTGAGAGGATTTAAAGAGAGTGAGAGAGATATTTAGGACTAAAAATTAGAGAATTTTTGGGGATTTACCTATATAAGGGTGTTGGGATATGTCCTAGGTGCCCTTACTTGATTCTTAAAAAGTTTAGAAAAATTTGAACTTACGGGGAATAGAGGCGCATCTCGCCCTTGGTCCCGTATTGTACATTCTTTCACAAAGTTGAATTTTCCCACTTTTTTGTCTAGGAATGAGTTTCGGCCATTTTTGTACTATCTTGAATGAAATCCACGATGTAGATACATCACACACTTTTCTGGTTAAGGAAAAATCAATCAAAAAATTATTTTTCTGATATGATTGGCCTATGTCATGATCCAAAATTGGATCGCAACTAACAAAAATAAAGTAAACCAAAAGCAACTACATATTTAATACGAAATCCCAAACTTGGAGTCATGAGTACAAAAGCATCTAAAGTAGTAAGAATGAGTAAATACAACTGTCTCAAATGAAAGATATGACATTGTCTGATAATATCTAATACAATGTACGAATAGAAAGCAATATAGGACATCTCAAAAGATCTATAATGACTCGAAGTCTGAGGCTCACTGCTAAGATCTTGATATATGGATAGTAACTCTAATTTACAGAGATTAACTACCTTGTGTGTGTCCCTATGCACGATCTGCAGGGAGGAAACAAAGTAGGGGTGAATACACAAAAAATGTAACCAGTAGGTTCAACCAACTGGGTAAACGAAATCGAATAAGTATGCAATAGCGAAGAATGCTACCACCTGCAAGGAAAGGATTAATGTACAATAGAAATATGTATAGGAATAGAATAAAATAACAATGACAGTCGATGATGCCATGCACATATACTGTATGTGCAATATAGGAGGTGGGAATCATGACAGACTCTAGTACCGGTGTATACATCTATCACGCTGAAACTAGCAGGTATAACCCATAGGGGTATCATCAAGCCATATAGAAATCTCTCAAGTGTCACGTGCTCGCTGGCACCAATGACACCTCCGTAGACTCTAGCGTCGGTAAAGAGGTCTCTAATTTCATGATGAACTCTAGTACAGATAATACCTCGGCGGACTCTGGCACCGGGAAGAAGATATCAAGTAATACAGTTTTGTCAAGGCTAATGCAATATAGATGCAATGCATGCCAAATCATAATATCAAGCTGTATATCAATAATAGTATGGATTGGCGGCCTCTAGCACCGGCAAGTAGATCTCAAGTAATATGACTATCTTAATATCTCATTTCCTCAGTGGTATCGATGCAATATGAGATGTATACATGCTAATGCCACAATATGAGTACATATATGCAATATAACATGATAATGATATGCATAATAGCCATAACATCATAAAGGCTATGTCAAGTGCATCAAGTAATACTACAAGCCATCAACAAGTCTCATATCATCACCCTCTCGTCAATAATCATAATGTCAATGACACTGGAATCTTCAAGATTCAAAATATGCTCATATATCTCAATTGCATCACAATTATCATCAATTTACCATATAACTCTCCTAAATGATAGCACAAGTCTCATATTATCACATTTATGTCACGACCCAAGCCTAGGTCCTAGACGCGACACAACGAATGGGGAACTAGAAAGAACCCCAAGCAAGCTTCTTAGCATATCAATCATATATCCTTGGTCGCGGAAGCAAAATAACAACAACAAGAGATAATATAAAAAGGGAAGCGAGACTAACGGAAAGTCTTTGATAATCATAAAAGCATAAGGAGTCAAGCTTATAGCATAAATACATCAAAATACTCCAACAACACCTCTAAACATAGAATCGAGCGGGTGTAACGATCCGGCCCTAGGGCCTAGACATGATACGACGAATGTGGAACCCGATACAATCCCAAACAAGCCTCTTAGCATATTGTTACACATCCTTGGTCGCGGAAGGAAATAAACAACAACAAGAAAACATAAAATAAGGATAAAGGGTTAAGAGAGTCTTTCATAACTTAAAACATACAAGAGTTGAGAGAGTCAAGCTCAAAGCATCATTACATAACTTGTCCAACAACACCTCTAAACTTAGAATATAGCGGGGGCCAAAACAACTTTCCGGGCTCACCCTCATATTCAAAAGCATACAATAAAAGAAAGAGAGCCTTTGTATAACATAAGATCAAAAGATATCATCCTCGGAGTTGAGGACTCACCAAACTTGCTTCAAAGATAGTACTAGCTACGTAAAGGAGGAAGATGATCAAGTGGAGCTCCGGTTCCTACATGGTAACATCATGTAGACATGGAGTATATGTTAGTGCATTTAAATGTACTTAGTATGTAGGATGCAATGCAACAAGAGATTGGCAACATCAGCAAAATGCGTAAATATAGGCAATGGGTGAGCATACTAATAATATGTCATGCATGAATGATGCTTGAAGTAAAACATTCTTATATAGAACATATTATACATATAGGAAGAGGCCATCATAGTAGAGATCAAGGCGTACCACCCCCTTGGTGAGACGATTGAGGTACGAACCCCCCAACATGGTTGCACAGGCCTACCACCCCCGAGCGAGGCGATTGGGGTACGAACTCCCCCAACATAGTTGCACGGGCCTACCACACCTTGAGTGAGGCGATTGATATACAAACCCCCAACATGGTTGTTCAGTCCTACTACCCACTGAACGAGGCATGGTCAATTTGCAACACTATAGATACTATTCAAGAAATCAACACATTTGTACACTCCTTTCGTCATCATAAAGTCACGTAACCGTAAGCCATGCAATACCTACAATAGCTCAAGAAATCATATTCGAACATTTTATCAAGCACTTGGCGGGGGTGTAATGCTAGTACAACATGCTATTCAAGAGTGAAATCATGTAAGAAAAACCAATGTAAAACCACCCACCAACACTTGGTAATACCCTTCTGCAAGATACATCAAAACCCCTCATCAAATCACATAATGGATCACAGAGTCATAGCTCAAAACATGCTTACACAATCACAATTTCATGAAACCCCAACATAGTTTATGACTAAATTTATTACAAGTAAGACCCATAAGTAAATCAACTTAGAAACATGCAATTTATGTAAAATGGAAAGTTGGCACCATGGGTGGAATGGCCCAATGATTGAAACTCACATACCTCAACTTTGGAGATTTCCTTGATGAAGATTCTATTGAGAACTTGAAGCTTGAATGAAATCCTTAGATTCGGAATGAGATTAGGACACTTGAATTTTGGGTGAAATATTTGTCTAAGTGTAATAGAGGGTTTGGGGGAATGTCTTATATGATATGGGGTTGAAAAATGACTAAGTATAGGTGCTTTCATGCATAGGAAGGCTTAGGACCAAGACCCCAAAGTTTTGGAGGGAAGTGAGAAAACTGGCAGCAAAATACATAGGTCCGTGATGGGTCCGCGTCGAGGTACCATCATGCACCCCCACTATTTGCGCGAACTTGGGAAAATCAAATTTTACTATGGTTGCTCTAATATCGGGGTTAGACCCATTACCCACTCAATTTTTCCCCTTGATCAAGAATATGAAGTCGAATTCTCGATATCACAGGCGAATATTGAGTTATATAAAAATTACGATTATGGGCATTTTCGAGGCATATTTTCGAGTACTTTTTGGGTCGTTTCAATATCTCCCCCTCGGGAACATTCGTCCCCGTATGTCAAAGAAGCATACATAAGAAGAGTAATCATGAAGGAATCAGCCCCAACAGGAATGCAACAATGCACTTAAGCACCATTTTCAAAAATCTCAACATAAGTGTCAAAATCTCCATGAACTTGTCAACATAAACATGAATACATACAAATGACATAAGGGCTGACACATAAGACTTGAAATCACATAGAGAACTTAGAGTTAGTACCTTAGGCTTGAGTACAATGAAAGAGATAGGGATATCACTTTTGCATGTCTGCCTCGGCTTCCTATGTGGCACTTTCATCTTGTTGATTCCTCCATAGGACCTTAACGGATGCTACATCCTTGTTCCTCAACCTCTTCACTTGTCTATCCAAAATTTCTATCGAAATGTCTTCATAAGTCAAGTTGTCTTCAACAACACCCATAACATCCAATGGCACAATAGCATCTGCATCACCCACACACTTCCTCAACATAGACACATGGAAGACCAGATTATCCAAGTCCATTTCACTAGGAAACTCCAACTTATAGGCCACCTTACCAACCCTCCTCAACACCCTATAAGGACCAGCAAATCTTGGAATTAATTTACCCTTCTGACCAAAACGAACCACACCCTTCATGGGTGAGACCTTCAAATAGACTCAATCATCAACTTCAAATGCAAGCTCCCTTCTCCTTACGTTGGCATAGGACTTTTGACGACTTTGGGTTGTTTCCAACCTCTCCCTTATCAACCTCACCTTCTCCATGGACTTTATAACCAAATCCGAGCCTAACAAAGCCATCTCCCCTACCTCAAACCATCCGACCGGGGATCTACAACCTCTACCATGAGAGCCTCAATAGGAGCCACACCGATGCTTGCATGATAGCTACTATTATAAGCAAACTCAATTAATGGAAGATGGTCATCCCAACTACCCTTAAACTCCAATACACAAGCTCTAAGCATATCCTCAAGAGTTTGGATAGCTCTTTCGGCTTGGACATCTGTTTGAGGGTGAAAGGACGTACTAAGCTTAACCTTAGTACCAAGACCCCTTTGGAAGGACCTCCAAAAGTGAGAAGTGAATTGAAAACCACGATGCGATATGATAGACAAGGGCATCCCATGCAATATAACTAATTCATGAATATACAACTTAGCATAGTGTTCGGAACCATATGTAGTCTTAATCGGTAGGAAATGAGCCAACTTTGTCATTTTATCAACCACAACCCAAATTGAATCAAAATCCTTTCTAGTTTTAGGCAACCCAACCACAAAATCCATGTTATTTTCCTCCTATTTTCAAGTGGGAATCTCAATATCTTGGTCTAGGCCACCCGAGCTTTGATTCTCGGCTTTCACTTGTTGGAAATTATAGCAACCGGACACAAACTTATCAATATATTCTTCATACCATCCCACCAAAATACATCCCTCAAATTTCTATACATCTTCGTGGTACCAGGGTGAATGGAGTAGGAAGAATTATGAGCCTCATAAAGAATCTTCTCTCTCAAGTCATCAACACAAGGCACACACGATCTACCTTGGCACCTAAGGGCACCATCTCATCCTTAGGAGAAAACCACCACCTTACCATCTCTCATCAAAGCTTTCAACTCTAACAAGGCGAGGTCAAGATCTTTCTTTGCCTTCACCTCCTCAACCAATGAAGATTTAGAACCATCAACGACCACTACCCAATATTGTCAACCTCTTCCAACCTAACCCAAATCTAGCCAACCGCTGGACCTCCCTAGCCACCTCTTTGCCACCACCATCAACATGAGCCAGACTACCCACAGACACCCTACTCAAAGCATCAACCACAACATTAGCCTTACTGGGATTATAATGCACACTCATATCATTGTCTTTAAGAAGCTCTAACCACCTTCATTGTCTCAAATTGAGATCTTTTTGAGTGAACACATATTGGAGGCTCTTATGATCGGTGAACACATCAACATGCAACCCATACAAGTAATGATGCCAAATTTCAAAGAAAATACCACGGCAGCCAATTCAAGATCATGGGTAGGATAATTTTTTTCATACACGTTAAGTTGTCTAGAAGAATAGGCTATCACCTTATTATTTTGCATCAAAACACAACCCAAACTGATTCTTGAGGCATCACAATACACAATAAACCCTTCTAACCCTTCTGGTAGTGACAAGATAGGAGCAGAGACAAGCGTATCATTCAAAGTTTAGAAACTCCTTTAACACGCATCGGTCCATACAAATTTAGCCTTATTTTGAGTCAACTTAGTCATAGGAGAAGCAATAGAAGAGAACCCATTTACAAACCTCCGGTAATAACCTACTAAGCCCAAAAAAGCTTCTAATATCCAATGGAGTCAAAGGTCTAGACCAATTTCTAATCATTTCAGTCTTCTTAGGATCCACCTTAATACCATCCCTTCAGACCACATGACCTGGAAAGTAAACCTCTTGCAACTAAAATTCACACTTCTCATACTTAGCATACAACTTCTCTTCCTTCAAATTTTACAACACCACCCTTAAATGACTCACATGCTCCTCCTCACTATGACAATAGATCAAAATATCATCAATGAAACCACCACAAACAAATAAAGGTCAGGTTTAAAGACCCTATTTGTGAGATCCATGAAGATAGCTGGTGCATTGGACCCAAAAGACATAACCACAAATTCATAGTGCCCATACCTAGTCCGAAAGGCTATCTTGGCAATGTCACACACCCTCACTTTCACTTGGTGATACCCGGACCAAAGGTCAATCTTAGAGAAGTGACTAGCCCCTTGAAGTTGGTCATAAAGATCATCAATCCTTGGTAGAGGGTACTTATTTTTGATGGTGACCCTATTAAGTTGCCAGTAATCAATGCACATTCTAAGGGACCCATCCTTCTTCTTCAAAAATAGCACCGGTACACCCCAAGGTGATTTCTAGGCCTAATAAAACCCTTCTCCAACAAATCCCTCAATTGTTCCTTCAACTCCTTTAACTCTGCTGGGGCCATACGGTAAAAGGGAATAGAAAACGGGTTGGGTATCGGGAAGGAGGTCTATACCAAAGTTTAATTCCATTTTGGGAGGAACATCTGGAAGATCATTAGGGAAGACATCAAGAAACTTATTAACTACCAAAATCGACTCTATAGGAAGAACCCCCGACTCAACATCCCTAACCCTCATAAGATGTTAGAGACACCCCTTAGAAATCAACATATGAGCTTTAATGCAAGAAATGAATCTACCCTTGAACACCACATCAGGACTCTCCCACTCAGGAACAGGTTCATTTTGGAATTGGAATTTGATCCTACGGGTTCTACAATCAATAAAAGCATAGTATGCATGCAACCAATCCATCCCAAGGATGACATCAAAATCCACCATATCCAACTCAACAAAATCACAAGGCAATATTTTATGCAAAATGCAAATGGGACAATTTTTATACTCTCCTAGTAATAAAAGATGCACCAACAGGAGTAGACACTTCATATGACTCAGACAACGATTCGGGTTCAATATGAAACTTTTTTGCAACAAAAAGTGTAACAAAACAAAGAGTAGCACTCGGGTCTATCAATGCACACACATCAAAATCAAAGACTTTTAATATACCAGTGACGACATTGGGCACCTCATCTACCCTTTGTCTCCCTTGAAGAGCATAAAACCTATTGTGCCTTGGGGAACCACCTTGTTGGACACCTCTCCCCCTAGGAACCACAATAGCACCTTGTGGACGAACATCAATACCCTTGTTCTAGTTACAAGGGCAATCCACTGCCTTATGCCCCACTTCCCACAACTATAACAAACATTGGTATCCCTCAAGCATGGGCCACTATGACTCTTATCATATTTTTGACACATAGTATTACGCACCACATCGCCATCACCTTGAGCCCTCGTGTTGTCATTGACAAACCTTCTATTAGGAGCATAAGAAGATCCTTGGCCATGATTAAACTAGCCACCATTGAGACTTTGAAATTTACCATCAAAACGGGCCATTTGGCCTTACTACTCTTCTTTTTTGTAAGCTTCTCCCCTTCCAATTGTTCGACATATATCATTAGACGGGACAAATCCATGTCATTTATCAACATAGTGGTACGACACTCCTCATTAACCAAATTGGATACCCCCATCACAAATTTGTTCATTCTAGACCTTGGGTCGGCAACCAATTGTGGAGTATATTTGGAGAGTTAGTTGAACTTGAGGGCATACTCCCTCACACTCATAGATCTTTGCTTCAAATATATGAACTCCATCATTTTGGGCTTCCTTAGCTCAAGAGGGAAGAATCAGTTGAGAAATGCCGCCTAAAAATCCTCTTAAAGGATTATATTGTTGTTCCTCTTCTCCTCCTTCCATTGACTAACCACATTTGGGTCATCCCCTTGAGTTGGTAAGCCGCCAACTCCACCTTCTTCTCTGATATAATACCCATAACGGGCAATACTTTTTACACCTCATCAATAAATTCTTGAGGGTTCTCATCTACTTTAGACCTATGAAACTCCAGTGGGCTCATCCGCATGAAGCCCTTTACCCTAGATGTCGAAGTAGGAGCATGAGGGGCTTGGGCCCCTTGGTTGATTTGAATAGTCATAGCTTGTGCTAACATGGCAATATCATCCCAGAACTTTTCATGAGCGGTTGTTCTTCAGGTGTATGAGCTCTTCTTCCTCTTAAGTTAGGCATGATATAGAATACCAAAGAACATTCGTTAAGGGAAAGCCTTACTTTAACTCTATAGCATGACATAGATAAAGAAGAAGGGAAACATTTCCTAAAACGCCTCGTAGCCTCTTACTCATAGTCGTGGTGCACTTCACAATCTTGAATAAGAATCTAATCGACGCAGTGAGTTAGATGCTGAGGACCATTAAAAACCTAATGCTCTGATACCATCTTTGTCACGACCCGGCCCTAGGGCCTAGACATGACACGGCGAATAGGGAACCTGAAAGCACCCCAAACAAGCCTCTTAGCATATCATTACACATCCTTGGTCGCGGAAGCAATTAAACAACAAGAACAAAATATAAAATAAGGATAAAGGGGCTAAGGGGGTCTTTCATAACTTAAAACATGCAAAAGTCAAGAGAGTCAAGCTCAAAGCATCATTACATAACTTGTCCAACAATACCTCTAAACTTAGAATTGACCAGGGGCCAAAACAACTTTTTAGGCTCATCCTCATAGTCAAAAGCATACAATAAAAGAAAGAGGATCTTTGCATAATATAAGATCAAAAGATATCATCCTCGGAGTTGAGGACTCACCAAACTTGCTTCAAAGATAGTACTAGCTACGTAGAGGAGGAAGATGATCAAGTGGAGCTCCGGTTCCTACATGGTAACATCATGTAGACATGGAGTATATGTTAGTACGTTTGAATGTATAAAGTTTGTAGGATGCAATGCAACAAAATATTGGCAACATAAGCAAAATGCATAAATATAGGCAATGGGAGAGTATTGTAACAATATGTCATGCATGAATGATGCTTGAAGTAAAATATGCTTATATAGAACATATTACACTTGTAAGAAGAGACCAAGGCCTACCACCCTCTTGGTGAGGCAATTGAGATACAAACCTCCCAACATGGTTACAGGGGCCTACCAACCCCCCGAGCGAGGCGATTGAGGTACAAAACCCCCCAACATGGTTGCACAGGCCTACCACCCCTCGAGTGAGGCAATTGAGGTACAAACTCACAACATGGTTGTTCGGCCCTACCACCACCTGAATGAGGCATGGTCAACTTGCGACACTATAGATACTATTCAAGAAATC
>JAPFFP010070766.1:0-24327 GCA_026153255.1 Solanum medicagineum
GGATTGCACTAAGAATGGTCTCTCCCTACACATGTGTTATGTTCTATGAAAGTATGATTTACTTCAAGCATCTTCCATTCATATCATATTGACATATGCTCATCCATTGACTAATTAAGCATTTTGATTATGATACCTATCTATTGTTGCATTGCATCCCGCATACACAGTACATTCAAACGTACTAACGCATACTCTATGACTACATGATGTCACCATATAGGAACTGGTGCACCGCTTGATCATCCTCCTCCTCTACGTGGCATGTACGACTTTTATCAAGCTTATTGGTGAGTCCTCCATTTCGAGGACGTTACTTATGATATCTATGGTATATATTAAGACTTTCTCTCTTTAACTTATGTATTGACTATAAGGGTGAGCCAGGTTCCTTTGTCTTGGTCCCCTGCTCTTATCTATGTAGTAGAGGTGTTGTTGGAAATGTCATGTATCTATGCTATGAGCTTTGACACTATTGACTCTTGTTGTTATAATATGAAAGTTTACCCTTGCTTTTAGTCATTCATTGATAATTTATTGCTTCTACGACCAAGGATGTATAATGATATGTTAAGAGGCTTGCTTGGGATCCTTGGGGTTCCCCATGCACCATGTCACCTCTAGGCCCTAGGTCCGAGGTGTGACAAACTTGGTATCGAAGCACTAGATTGTTAGATCCTCGAAGTCCAACACACCACATTTATTAGAGTTTATTCATGGTTGTGTTGTACACCACAACCATGAGCAAGAGGCTATGAGATGTTTTAGGAAATGTTTCCCTTCTTCATTTCTAAGTCGTGCCATAGAGTTGAAGTAAGTTTTCCCCATAGGGGGTCTTCTTTTCTATGCTAGATCATGCCTACTACAAGGGGAAGACGCGCCCGCACACCCGAGGAGCAACTGTCCAATGGGGAGCTTAGGGATGCTCTCACTTTTCTTGCACAAGAGGTGGCTAATCAAGCCAACCAAGGGGCCCAAGCCCCTCATGCTCCTACACCGGCTTCTCGGGTGAGAGACTTCATGAGAATGAATCCCCCAGAATTCCATGAGTCGAAGGTAGATGAGGACCCTCAAGAGCTCATTGATGAGGTCTACAAGATATTGGCTATCATGGGTATGAGGCCGGATGAAAAGGCGGAGTTGGCAGCCTACCAACTCAAACGGGTAGCACAAATATGGTATAACCAATGGAAAGAAGAGAAAGGGTAGCACAAATATGGTACAACCAATGAAAATAAGAGAAGGGGGTCAACTATATGGTGCTTTGGGAAGAGTTCAAAGTGACATTCCTTAATCGGTTTTTCCCTCTTAAGCTTAGGGAAGCTAAATTGGTGGAATTTATAAATTTGAGACAAGGGTCAATAAGTGTGAGGGAATAAGTCCTCAAGTTCAACCAGCTTTAAAAGTTTTCTCCTTACTTGGTTACTGACCCAAGGTCGAGAATGAACAAAATTTGTGATGGGTGTTTCCGACTTAGTTAGTGAAGAATGCCAGTCAGCCATATTGATAAATGACATGGACTTGTCACGTTTGATGACCTACATTGAAAAAATGGAAGGAGAGAAATTGAGGAAGAGAAGGGGTCATGAGTCCAAAAGGGCCGCTTCGAGGGTAAGTTCCAAAGGGGTGGCCGATTCCATAAGGGCCAAGGGTATTCTCATGCTTTTCAAAAGAAGGTTGCCAATGATTTTCTGAGGGCCCAAGGAGTGAGGGGTATGGCTCCTATTGATGTTTGTCCGAAGTGTGGTAAGGGTCATGGTGGCCCATGTTTGGGAAATACCGGTGCTTGTTATGGTTGTGGGGAAATGGGGCATAAGGCGATAGATTGCCCTTGAAACCACAACAACAGAAAGGAGGTTTGTCCACAAGGTGCTAATGTGGTCCCATTGGGGAGAGGTGGTCGACAAGGTGGTGCCCCAAGGCACAAACGTTCTATGCTTTGCATGGGAGGAAAGGGGTTGATGAAGTCCCCAATGTTGATACCTGTATGTTGAAAATATTTGACTTTGATATGTATGTATTGATAGATCCGGGTGCCACTCTTTCTTTTGTTACCCCCGTTGTTGCCAAAAAGTTCCATATTGATCCCCAAGTTGTTGCATGAGACATATGAGGTGTCTACTCCTATTGGTGCATCTATTGTTGCTAGAAATATTTATAGAAGTTGTCCTATTTGCATCTTGCATAAAATATTGCCTTGTGATCTCGTTGAGTTAGACATGGTTGATTTTGATATTATTCTTGGGATGGATCGGTTGCATGCATACTATGCTTCTATTGATTGTAGAACCCATAAGGTCAAATTCTAATTTCCAAATGAACCCGTCCTTGAGTGGGAAAGTCAAGATGTGGTGGTTAAGGGTAGATTTATCCTTTGCATTAAAGCCCGTAAGTTGATCTCTAAGGGGTGTCTTTACCATCTTGTGAGGGTTAGGGATGTGGAGTCTAAAGTCCTTCTCATAGAGTCAATTCCTCTTGTAAATGAGTTTCTTGATGTCATCCCAAATGACCTTCCCGGTGTTCCTCCCAAAAGGGAAATAGATTTGGCATAGACCTCCTCCCTGATACTCAACCTATTTCTATTCTCCCTTATTGTATGGCCTCGACGAAGTTGAAGGAGTTGAAGGAAAAATTAAGGGACTTGTTGGAGAAGGGATTTAATAGGCCTAGCCAATCACCTTGGGGTGCACCGGTGTTGTATGTGAAAAAGAAAGATGGGTCCCTTAGGATGTGTATTGACTATCGGCAACTAAATAGGGTCACCATCAAGAATAGATATCCTCTTCCAAGCATTGATAATTTGTTTGACCAATTGCAAGGGACTAGAGATTTCTCTAAAATTGATCTTCGGTCCGTGTATCATCAAGGAAAAGTGAGGGAGTGTGATATTCCCAAGACGGCCTTCCAGACTAGGTATGGGCATAATGAATTTGTGGTGATATCTTTTGGGTTGACCAATGCATCAGCCATCTTTATGGACCTAATGAACAGGGTCTTTAAACCATACCTTGATTCCTTTGTTGTGGTCTTCATTGATGACATTTTGATCTATTCTCGTGGTAAGGAGGAGCATAGGGCTCATTTGAGGGTTGTGCTGCGAGGATTGAGGGAGAAGAAATTGTATGCTAAATAAGAAAAGTGTGAATTTTGATTGAGGTAGGTTGCCAACCTAGGACATGTGGTGTCGGAGGATGGTATTAAGGTGGACCCTAAGAAGACCGATGTGATTAGAAATTGGCCTAGACCATAAAAATTCTGGGAAGAACCAAATTTCTGACCCCGTCGGACATTAGGAGTTTTTTGGGCTTAGCAGGCTATTATCGTAGGATTGCGAATGGATCCTCTTCTATTGCTTCTCCTATGGCAAAATTGACTCAAAAGAAGGCTATGTTTGTGTGGTCCAATGAATGTGAAAGGAGTTACCAAACATTAAAAGATAAGCTTGTGTCCGCTCCTATATTGTCACTACCGGATAGGCTTGAGGGATTTGTTGTGAATTGTGATACTTACCGACTTGGTTTTGGTTATGTTTTGATGCAAAATGGTAAGGTCATAGTCTATGCTTCTAGACAACTCAAAGTGCATGAAAAGAACTACCTTACTCATGATCTTGAGTTAGTCGCCATTGTGTTTCCGTTAAAGATTTGGCGTCATTACTTGTATGGGCTGCATGTTAATGTCTTCACCGATCATAAGAGCCTCCAATATGTTTTCACTCAAAAGGATCTCAACTTGAGGCAAGAGAGATGGTTAGAACTTCTTAAGGACTATGATATGAGTGTGCATTATCATCCCAGTAAGGCAAATGTGGTGGCGGATGCTTTGAGTAGGGTGTCTAGGGTAGCCTAGCTCATATTGATGGTGGTGATAAGGAGATCGCTAGGAAGCTGCATCTTTTGGCTATATGGGAAGTTAGATTGGAAGAGGTTGGTAATGGAGGTATTGTTGTTGTTGATGGTTCTAGGTCTTCATTGGCTGATGAGGTGAAAGAAAAGCAAGATCTTGATTCCTTCTTGTTAGAATTAAAGGCCTTGGTAAAAGAGGGCAAGGTGGAGGTTTTCTCCCAAGGGTGAGATGGTGCCCTTAGGTACCAAGGAAGATTGTGTGTGCCTTGTGTTGATGGTTTGAGGGAGAAAATCCTTGATAAGGCCCATGACTCTTCTTATCCTATTCACCCCAGTTCCACCGAAATGTATAGAGACTTGAGAGATGTGTATTGGTGGGGAGGCATGAAGAGGGACATTGTCTAATTCGTTTTCGGTTATCATAGTTGTCGACAAGTCAAAGAACATCAAAGGCTAGGTGGCGAACGAAAGAGATTGAGGTTCCTACTTGAAAGTGGGAAGAGATAAATATGGATTTTGTGGTTGGGTTGCCCAAGACTAGAAAGATTTTTTATTCCATTTGGGTAGTGGTTGATAGGCTGACAAAATCGGCTCACTTTCTATCGGTTAAGACCACATATTGGGCTGAAGTTTATGCAAGGTTGTACTTACATGACTTAGTAAGGTTGCATGAGGTTCCTTTGTCTATCATATCAGATTGTGGGGCACAATTCACTTCACACTTTTGGAGGTCCTTTCAAAGGGGTCTTGGTACAAGAGTTAAGCTTAATACGGCCTTTCACCCTCAAATCGATGGCCAAGCCAAAAGAACTATCCAAACCCATGAGGATAAGCTTAGAGCATGTGTGTTGGAGCTTAAAGGTAGTTGGGATGATCGTCTTCCATTGATTGAGTTTGCCTACAACAATAGCTGTCATTCTAGCATCGGTATGGCTCCTCTTGAGGCCTTCTATGGTAGGCATTGTAGATCATTGGTTGTTTGGTTTGAGGTTGGTGAGGTGGCTTTGTTGGGAAAAGATCTGGTTATGGAGGCTCTTGAAAAAGTTAGAATTATTAGAGAAAGGTTGAAGAGGGCCCAAAGTCTTCAAAAGTCTTATGCCGACGCGAGGAGAAGGGATCTTGAGTTTAAGGTTGGTGATTGGATCTACTTGAAGGTGTCACCCATGAAGGGTGTGGTCCGTTTTGGTAAGAAGGTAAAGTTGATCCCAAGATACGTGGATCCTTATAGGGTGATGAGAAGGGTTGACAAGGTAGCTTATGAGTTGCCTAGAGAAATGGATTTGATTCATCCGGTGTTTCATGTGTCCATGTTGAAGAAATGTGTGGGTGATCTGAATGCCATTGTGCCTCTTGATCTTGTAGGTGTTGTTGAAGATAATTTGACATATGAAGAGGTTCTAGTTCAGATTTTGGATAGGTAAGTGAAGAAGATTGAGGAACAAAGAGGTCGCTTCCGTTAAGGTCCTTTGGAGGAATCAACAAGTTGAAAGTGCTACTTAGGAGGCTGAAGCGGACATGCAAAAGCGATATCCTTACTTTTTCCACTCCACTAAAGCCTAAGGTATTGATCTAAGTGCTTATATGATCTCAGGTCTTAAGTTCAGCCCTTATGTCATTGCATATTCATGTTTAAATTGACTAAGTTCATGATGATTTTACACTTATGATGAGATTTTCAAAATGATGTTTAACTACACTGTTGCACTTCCATGTGGCCTGAAATTGTCATGTTTGTGTATCTCATATACATCTCTTTGACATTTGGGGACAAATGTTCCCAAGGGAAAGATATTGAAACGACCCCAAAAAGTGCCCGAAAATGTGCCTCGAAAGTGCCAAGAATCATAATTTCCATATATCTCAAAATTCGTGTTCGATATCAAAAATCCGACTTCATATTCTTGTCCAAGGGATCATTTTGAGTAAAGGATGGGCCTAACCCCGATTTAAGAGTAAACGATTAGCAACTTCGATTTTCCAAAAAATGATTTACAATGAGCTTTTCGCGTCCCTAGCGCGACACGCCAAGGGCGCACACTAGTGTTTTTTTTTTGTCCAGTTTTGACTTCGGTCCAAGACTTTTAAGTTTTGGGTGTAAGTGTTCCCAAACGTGAAAATACCTATACTTAGCCATTTTTCACCCTTATAACATTCTAAACATTCCCCAATACTCATTCAAACACTTAGCCAAATATTTTACTCCTAAACTCAAGTCTCAAAACCCTCTCTGGATCTAAGGATTTCCTCTCAAGCTTCATGTCTCCATCTCTAATCTTCATCGAGTTCATCTCCAAAGCTAACATATGTGGGTTTCTTTCATGGGCTCCTTTCACCCATTATACTCAATCTTTCTTTTACTCTAATTTACATGATTTAAAGTTGATTTACAATTGGGTCTATCTTATTATGAAAATCATTGCACACTATATTGGGGTTCATGAAATTGTGACTGTTTTACCATATTTTGAGCTATGAATCTAAGGTCTACTGTAATATTTGATGAAGGATTTTGATGTATATTGCTTGATGGTGTTACCAAGTATCTATTGAAGGTTTTAAATTGAATTTACTAGCATGATTTCACTCCTGAATTGCATGGTTTTACACTAGCACTACACACCCTCTAAGTGTTTGATAAAATATCCGGTTATGGATTCTTGAGGAATTGAATGTCCAATGCATGTCTTATGAGTTGAATGATTATATGATGATGAAATAATGATGAAAGCAATATATATATATATATATATATGATGACTATATGATGATGAAAGGGATGTGTGAATATGATGATTATATGATAATGAGAAGAATGTATGGCTAAGATGACTATATGATGATGGGAGGAATGTGTGTGTGTGTGTGTCTATATCTATATATATATATATATATATAATCTCTATAGTGCTGGGGATGAACAAGCCTAGCTCGGGGGGTTGTAGGCCTGAGTAACCTATTGAGGGGTTAGTACCTCGATCGCCTAGCTCGGGGGTGGTCGGCCCGGGTAACCTTATTGGCGGGTTTGTACTCCATAAACAATGTTGGGGGTCTGTACCCATCAATCCATTGGGGGTTTGTACTTCATCAACCTCATGAAGGGGTTTGTACCTCATGCGCCTCTCCAAGGAGGTGGTAGGCCTTGGATTGCACTAAGAATGGTCACTTCCTACACATGCGTTTTGTTCATTGAAAGTATGATTTACTTCAAGTATCTTCCATTCATGTCATATTTCCATATGCTCATCCATTGACTAATTAAGCATGTTGATTATGATACCTATCTATTGTTGCATTGCATCTTACATACTTAGTACATCTAAACGTACTAACGTATACTCTATGCCTACACGATGTTACCATGTAGGAACCGGTGTACCGCTTGATCATCCTTTTCCTCTATGTGGCTAGTACGACTTCTATCAAGCTTGTTGGTGAGTCCTCCATTCTGGGGATGTTACCTATGATCTCTTGCTATGTACTAACACTTTCTCTTTTATATTTATGTGTTGACTATGAGAGTGAGCCCAGTTGCTTTGTCTTGCCCTCCCACTCTGATCTATATAGTAGAGGTGTTGCTGGATATATTATGTATCTATGCTATGAGCTTTAACTCTGTTGACTCTTGTTGTTTTGATATGAAGGTTTCCCCTTAGTCCCTTTACCCTTGCTTTTAGTCGTTCATTGATAATGTATTGCTTCCGCGACCAAGGATGTGTAATGATATGTTAAGAGGCTTGCTTGGGATCCCTTCGGGTTCCCCATGCATCATGTCACGTCTAGGCCCTAGGTCTAGAGCATGACAATCAGGGCATGTAGTACCTCGAGTTGTACATCGGGGTGTAATGAACTTGGATGGTACCCTGGGCTAAACATCAAGGTGTGGCGGCAGACTGTACCCTTAGCACATTATCAGGAGCATAATACACAATCAGTTCCCAAAACATAACATGTTTCCCAATATTTGACAACCCAACAGACACACAAGCAACCAGATAGATATATTGTAATGACCTTACTGGTTGTTTTTGAGCTTATCAATGAAAATTACTGTTTTTCCCTTCATAAGTTGCTTTGGACCTATTTGGAACCAGCTGTGTTGTGGAACTGAGATCCTGTGCTTTAAAAGTGGAAAATATGAGTTTTGGAATTTTCGGAAGTTTAAGTTGTGGAAAAAGTGAGTTTTTGTACCATTCTAATTTTGGGTGTCAGATTAGAAATCCATCAATTCCATCAGCTTCGGAATGTCAAATCTGGTCAGGGAGAAGTTACGAAATTGAATTCAGAGTTGAAATAAAGTTTTTGGATCCACAGTTGTATTTTTAATTGTTTCCAAAGCAAAAGTATGACTTTGGTCAACATTTTGAGTTGAAAAGCTTAGATCGAAGTTTTAATAGTTCTAGTAGTTCTGGGTGGTGAAACTAACGCTAGAACTTATCTCATCATAATGTTTGGAGTTGCTAAAGGCAGTTTTTGTATTTTTGAGTTTTAAACTAGTTTATTGGAGTTGCATTGGTAATTGTGTCGAGGAGACCTCATAATCAAATTCTGATACGTTGAGGTTGGATTATTATTTCTAGTATGGATACATGTTTAATTTATGAAATTTGGATTTCGAATGAATTACGAGGGTGTGTATTGAGATTTGCAATAAATGTGTTTTGCAGTATTTGGTGCAGCCAAATTCCTTCTCTATGTTCACAGAGCACATGACCCTTGTTATCCACATTCCCGGATGAAGAGGCGCATTTGTAAAGAAGTCAACAGAGTTGACTTCCGCATTCACGAAATGCATTTTGCCTGAATAGTATCTTAATTCTGAGAATCACCATTTTTCAACCATTTTCATAAATTTCAAGATTTGAGAGGCAGTTTTTTGCAAGACGTTTTGTGAAATTCTTTTGGATAAGTGTTTTATCATTATTCCGATTAATTTTCATGACTTTTATCTTGATTTCATCCATAATTTCATGATTTTGAATGTCAAAAATTTGGAATTTTATCTCCTGATTTTGGAAACTTTAATTGGTGAGTTTTCTTTCAATTTAAGCTACAACTTAGTTGGATTTTCACCCACAAACTTCTCTTCTCGTGTAAAATCATAATTTTCTATCAATTTCCAGATTCGAGAAATTCAAATTTTAGCCTAATTTTGATCATTTTTCCCCTAAGCATAATCCATGCCAATATGGGTGTCAAAATGCATCTTTTGACACATAGTATCTATTTTGATAGCGATTGGTTGATTCGGTGATATTTAGAGGCTTGGGTTGATTAAAAGCTTGTTCTGGTGCAGTTTCCACATCGAGGTAGGTTTGGCTAAACTCTTTGGGATAGTATTCGAGTTATTGAATATGTTCATGTGGTAATTGTATGATTTAAATTGATTCATGAGTTATTGGTTAGGTATGATAGAATTGTGAAGGAAAGGTGATTCCAAATATGCCAAAATTTGAGTGGATTGTGATTTTGTTGATAAACTGAGATGAAATCATGAGAATTGAGATATTTTGGATATTATTATGATAATATGAGATTTGTGACATCATCTGGGAAGTTTTGTGGTAATTTGCTGGTATTTTAGATATTTTATTTCAGGATCATGTATATATTTTGGGACGTGTGAGGTCCGGTATCGTTGGTACACTTGACTATTGGTATAAATATGATTAATTGAGACATGAGGATGGTTAGTGGTACCGGTTGTGGCACTTGTATTATTCTCCATGGTTCTATGATGGTTATTTATTAGTATTCTTATCATGATGCCATTATATATCTTGATTTGTATCATTGACATGCATTCGTTCCATATTGTGTTGTACCACCCCTTGACCCGGGGAAGCGGCAAGGGTAAGATGTACCATTTTTGAGATACTGTACAACCTTTTTATAAAATTCAATTACCCAGGCAAAAGGCAAGGGTAAGATGTCCACCTTTTTATAAAACCCCTTAACCCAGGCAGGAGCCGAAGGAAAGATGTACCATTTTTTACAAAACCCCTTGACCCGAGCAGGAAGTAAGGGTGAGATGTATCACTTTTCAAACATCTTGACTACAAGCAGGTGGCAAGGTTGAGATATTATGACACCCCTTGATCGTTGGCAGGTAGCAAGGTTGAGAAACATTTGGTATATGGTACGAGGATACCCCCATATGTTCTACCTAGTAGCCTTAGCTCGGTAGATGCATAAATTGGCGGGAGATGTTCGTGATTCCACCCTATACATTGCATTCACACATCTCATTGCATTGCATCATTGATTATTATTGTAATCTTATCTTATCCATTAGTATATTTTTATTGCGCAGTAACCCTTTTAATGTAGGTGACAGGATTCTTAGTTATTACATACTTATTCAATTTCGCCTACCCAGTCGGTTAACCCTACTAAGTACATTCTGGTGTAGTCAACCCTACGTTGTTTCCTCCCTGCAGATCAAGCATAAGGACTCATACAGTTGATCTCATTCGACCAGAGTCTTCCTCCATCTATCCTAGATTTAGTCATGAGGCTCAGACATCGAGTCATCGTAGATCTTTTGAGACTTACTTTCTTGCTTTCTAGTCTAGACTTTGTATTTGACATTCTCAGCTAGCTTTGTATTACCTATTCATACTACTTCAGATGCTCTTCCACTCATGACTCCAGACTTTAGGATTTGAATTAAGTCTTGTGGTTGCTTTCATTTGATTTTACTTCCTTTAGTTGCGATCTGGTTTTGGGTCATGATATGTATGTATCAACAGATGTAGTATATGATTATGTCTAGCCATGAATAGGCTCATCCCAGCTTAAGACACTACAAATATCTAGACTAACCATACACAATCCAATTGATAAGTGCAATCAACATGCTAAACAACGGTAGATAACCTAACTTGCCTCCCGGGGTGTATCATATATCTCCAAAGTAGAACCATATCCCAAATACCAGGTAACCTAGTAAAATAATCAACATTCCTATTGATAAGTATAGCTAGGAAACTGGATAACAATACACAAGTTAGCCTTTTGAATCACCCAAATAGGTTAAGAAATGCCCTCGAAAATGAGGTATAAAGTTGGGGGGAAGTATATATAATAACTTCCTAGAAAGAGGCTAGATATAAATACATATAAGGGCAGAAACGTCATGGCCATGTGGCAGCATCACAGCTCACCATGTGACGCAATAGGAAGAATCCACCTCACTGTTTCTTTTTCAATAATCTTTCAATCCTTTTTTTTTGATATTTTAGGCTCGTCCGAACTTTGATTCTCTCAAACAAACTATGTAACTAATAATTTTGACGTTTCGAATCCAAGGGAAAAAAGGAAATTACCACCAAAGGTCGTTAAGATTTGATGTGGGTCCCACGTCCTTATTTGCAACTTTACGTAGAAAGCCCCCGGAGGTCAAATCATATCTAGAAGCCCCCAGTACCAAACGAAGGGTTGTTTTAGACCAAACCCAACATTTTGGAGTTAACCATGCTACCAAAATTTCCATCCGAGGCATATTTCCCGAGGGTGTTGACTAAGTCAACTATTAGTCGATTTTATAGCTAAATTTTCAAGCCATGATATAACAGCATTGGACATGCACCTAGCCTAATTTGGCCATTCCAGAATTGATGGAACTATCAGAATTATATCTCGAGGCCATTTACTAAGAGTTAATCAGAAACTTATTTTTACAATTATAACTTCTCGATTAGCTCAAAAACCCACATAAATCACAAATAACCCATCCAATAATCATGCCAACAGTCACAACAAGTCATAAATGACCCGAGGTTGTTGTATACATGTTTAAATCAGTAAAGCAATCACGGAACATAGAAATGATTTGGAGGTCATTACATTTAAGTTCCTAAAATGCTCTACAAGTCAAGCTTTGAAGATTCAAGTTGGGAAATTCAAAGAAGCTTCAAACTCAAGCTTAATCTATCTTTACCTTCCTAATTTCTTCAGGTATGTGTGGGTTTATTCATGATTCTCTTTCAACCATGAAGCCCCAAAATCTATTTCATGAAATTTATGATTTCTAAGTATGAATTACAAATGGGTCTTGTAATTTAGCTTTAATTTGATGAAATTAAGTTATGGGTTGAGTTCAATTGATCGTTTTATTATGATTTAAGTCTTATTATGTTGATTTACATGGATTTTATGAGAATTGAAGAATACATGTTTTTACACTTTGTTTGGATGGTTGTCATGTATTATTTCATAATGCATTGTAATGTGTTGTATTATATTATATTGTTCCAATGACAACAATGTTTGGATAGATTTTATTGTTCTTCGCGTTATATAATGTCATACATCCATAATTTGAATGATAAACCTACAAGAAATTTAAGGGTGTGTGGTGGATTCCATGAAGATAGGACAAATGATAATGTAGAACTATTAAAGCAATAAATAACATAAAATATTAGAAGAAGATATTAAAGTAACGATGCAACCATACTAAATTGATCATTACATAAAATGGTTCTTATCGTCGTTAGCTAACAATGGAATTAAATGATACGATACAATAAAATTTAAGTAACAATTAAAATAAACATTGTACTTAAACTAACAATACAATACAATATAACGGGTAACAATCATCCAAATAAGGGGTTAATTTATGAACTTATGCATGGAAAATTTCAAGTATGTTTCAATTATTGATTTCTTTATGAATTATGACTATGACTATGATTTCAAGACAAGTATAGTTAGTTCATGACATATGATTACATAATATCTATGATATGGCTTTAAGCAGTCATTCATCATTATGTTTAAGTAAGAATGAGTTATTCCTATGTATTTTATCATGGAATTAAGTATGATTTGGTTTGTAAGCTCAAGTATGTATGATTATGAAATGTGATTTGACTTTTAAGCCTAAGTATGTATGATTATGATATGAAAAAAATTATGCTCCTATTTTAAGTATATATATGTATATGTCTTCTCGTGAGATGATGACTTAGCATCGAATGAGATTGGAGGTAGGGGCTCGACCCAAGGGGTCCTTATATAAAGTCTCCTTCTCAAAACTATGTACCAAATATAAGTTCATATTTATGCCCCTTTGTGGATGATTATGGTCAAATGGGAGGTGTCCCGTAAGGTGAGGTTACTTCTCTGAAATAGGAGGTATCCCATAAGGAGGAGTATGGTCTACCTTTAGCAAGTAGATCACCCTTCCTCCAGTGTAGGGTGAACATCGAAATGCCATGTAATAGCTCGCATGGTCTTATATGTTAGTGGAGATCCATCCCCACTATGTTTAAGTATAATGGTATTCATGTATCATGGATTTAAAGCATATAATTATGATATTCTTTCTTATATACTTTTTTCTATATATATGTGAGTGTGTGCGCGCGCGCGCATACATATGCTCTTGTCATCTAACTTTGAAATGCAGGCCATCATGTTCATATGCATAGCATGTTCGCATACTTAGTACATTCAAACATACTAACACATACTTTTTGGCTATATGATCTAATCATGTAGGGACCGGAGACTATCCTCATCCACCTCTTCATGGCTAGATTGAGTTTGTCAGATTTGCTAGTGGTGAATCCTTATTCTAAGGACAAGACTCATCTTCTATCTACCTATTTATGTTATACTTTCTTATGTATTTTATTTTGAGGGTGAGCCCGGGACATATCTTGGTCCCCGTCCTATCTATGACTTAGAGGCATTGTTGGATGTCATGTAAAATCTATGTATGAGCTTGTTATGTTTGATATTATGGAGCCTCTATTTATGTCTTATATTATGTTGATACATGATGAAATGATGAGATAATGAAGTCCCTACTCCTATAGTGTGAGTCATATGGTCCCTCCCCTTAGAACTTGCTTGTTGATGTTCTATGTGTTGACATCCAATTTTTACCCTCCACAGTGTCAAATTAATCATCGAGTTTTTATTTTTGTTTCAACGATTTTTAAACAATTATTTAAAAAAAATTAATTATACGGGCTCGTGAGGGCCACGCGCCCCTTATATCCTCTTTACCCATCTTCTTCTTGTCCATTTTCCCATTTCCCCTAACCCCGAAACCCTAAGCGCCGCCGCCCATCACCATTTTCGTCTCCTTCAACCCCAAAACCGACAATCCGACAAACTCCCAAACCCCAAGACCTTGTTGACCCTACGCATGTGCCGCTCCCTCTATCCCCTCTGGCAACCCGTGCCCATGGTCCCTTTAATCAACCTTTAATCTACAACTAACGGATATAAAGTTGAAAACATTGGTTCAATGGGAGACAAAATGATTTCAAAGGTGAGAAATTCGAATTTTGAATTGAAAAGCCCCAAAAATCTGACCCCAATCTCATCCGTTTTACCAAATCTTAAACGTCCCTATATATTGTTGTTTCTTCTTCGTTGGAAGGCAGTGGTTTGGAACAAGTAAAAAACCTTAGAAAAATATCAATCAACCTTATTTTTGATAAGTCGATTTTATTCCCAAAATCCAAAATAGTTTACATATCCTCAAGTTGAGTTCTGAGAAGCCGACTTCATTTTCAAAAGTTTGAAATTGAGGATTTTTTGGTCAAAGAAAGTATAGGCGAAACTCTCGGTGGTGAGGAAACTTCTCCAAGTTCGTCGTCCCTGTTCGCTGCTCCGACAAAGGTAATATCCCAATCTCGCTTTTTTCGTTTGAGTCTCACCTATCGTTGTTAGGTGTAATTGCTGAAGATGTCTAGAGATTATTCATGGTTGTACTAGTTCGACTTTTACTGAAATATCCTATTTGATCTGAATGACCCTGTAGTTTATCGTGAACTGCTCGAACACTGTTTACTTCTTTCCCTATCGATATCATTTGTGAACAGTGTGCATAATGATGTTATTTTGTATCTCGGGTCTAAGTATTAAATTGTTATGATGAGTTGATGCTATAATTCTGTTGTTTCTGTGTTGTGCATCAGCTCCAAAGTCTGTGGTTCAGCTTGTGTTTTCTTAATTGATTTCTAGCTTTTTCCATCTAATAATACTCAAAAATGATCATAGTTCCTTCATGTTGTATGTTAAATCTTTGACCTGAGTTGTAGTTTTTTCAGCAAGAATGATTTCGAAATTACAACATCATGTTGAAAGAACATTTTTCTTTCGCTGAACATCTTAAGGCTCCTGCTGTCACATCATTTCTGCCTTCTTCACAACTCTATACTTCATGATATATAATCGTTCTAAGATTGTATTATTGTTTCAATGATTCCTGTCAGTTTGAGGTAGTTGCTGCATTTATGGTTGTAAGGTTTGAGTGCGAAGTTGATAGAATAAGAGTCTAGGTCCATTGTTTGGGTGTTGCTGAATATTGCAATCTCATTTACTGTAGGAGTCAGCTTGGGATCCGGCTTCACATCTTAACTTCAGTTATGATCATCCTGTCGAGTTTGGGTTGGAAAATATGCATTTAGATCATTTTGTATTGGTCAAATGATGTTGTCCATATATTTCGCCGTTTACTGTCAACCTGCCAGGAAAATGTTTTGGCTCATTTTAGCTCTTGTGTTGTTTATTTTCCCTGCAACAGTCCATCGTTTAAGTACATCAATGTCTTAAGTTGTTGTTTGTTGTTTCATTTTATTCCTATTCCAGTTTAAAGTTCTCTCTTGTCAGTTGTCTGCTTTTGTTTAAGTATGCTATAATGTTTCATCTGCATGCTGTAATATCCTATCATCCGCTATATATTGCTTAGAAGCACTACTACAATATCTATGTCTCTGTCTTTGTTGTTGTTATGTTAATCTATTTCGATATCTGGTTGAGCTTTTAGATAGAATACAATTTGGCGATTTCCTTAATTCATCTTGATTTGAATCTGTCTATTAGTTGTCTGAGGCTTAAACAGATCATGGCTTATCTTTTGAGTTTGTTTCAATGTATTTTATGTCTAAATGTATGCTTTCCTGATGCACTTCTCCTAAATGCTAGATGATGTGTAGTTGAAATAATGTTGCAATTAATATCTTTGCTCAAGTACTAATTCGTTTCCCTTTCTGTACTGTATGAATCCTCTTTCGAGAGTCCATTGGGACTCCTCCAACCTCTTTGCATTGCTTGGGCCATGGAGGCCCAAATTCTTTCTCAAGTCAACCCAATATACGGAAAGAAGCTGGGCTACCAAAGTTCTGAAAATCTCAAAATCGCAACAAAGATTAAAATGGGATGAATGCCCAAAATCATTTCAACTCTCTTCTTATATTGTTGTTGTGTATCTGTATTTGTTTGTATGCTAACATTTTATTACTGGTTTCAATCTAATTAGATTCCCCAATATGTCAAACCATTTATGTTATTCTTTTAAAACTTCTTTTATATTAAAAAATATTTTGCATAAAAAATATAAAAAAAATAAATTAAGAAAAGATAAATAAAAATAAAATTTGCTATTTCATCATTTTAGTTAAAATTTTCAAGTTTGGTCAAGTCTCTTAAAATTAATCAACTTTTATAAAACAATCAACTTTTTAAAGTCAAGTCAAAGTTAGTCAAATCTTCTAATCACTGGATAACTGCATTTAGCAGCCATTTCGAGTGTGTAAAACCTTCTCGAAGTGGAAATGTGAACCGGAACCTATTTTCTGGATTTTAAAAGATTATTCTGTTAGGTCTTTTAAAATATGTAATGGTTTCCTAAATTATCCTTAAAATTAGGTGGCAACTCTGTTTTTTTGTCTTTTCTATCGAATTTCGAAAAAATTGGTTTTTTTCCAAATCAATTGAGTTTAAATCAATTTATTGATTTTTGAATTTTTATTTCAAAATAAAAAGCTATTTTTCGGCATAACTGAAATGGCGACTCTGTTGGGGAATTTAATTAGGTTCTAACCATTAGATTATATTATTTGACTAACTATTTAATTTGTTTAACTATATTGTGTTATTTGCTTTATCTGTTTAAATTTGATATTAAAACTGCCATTTGCATTTCATGGCACTTCTTATTGTACCTTGTGTATTTGGAAAAATGGTATGCGATCTCGCAGCCGGACTTCCAAATATATAACCCTTTCGGAATAAGTGACAATTAACAGCATTCGCGCAATGGTTGTCATGAATTTCCAGCTCAGGTTGTGCGCCTGGGTACCCGCTCCAGTCAAAACCCACTCTTAGAAACCTAGGATAGAGTGAAGCCAAATCCCTACGATCTAAGCATTGGCCTAGGACGACCCAACACGTTAGGCGTGTTGAGCCCATCAGAAAGACCACCTTGAGTCCAAAGTGGCCTCCGGCCCAAATGGACGATCATACTTATGTGTTAAATTGGAGGATGTGTGGCAATTTAAAACAACTCATTGTTACCGGGGTGGGGGAAAGTTAACTGATTTGCTTTTTGCAGGATGACTCAAGTGAACGAACCTTTAAGAGTTGAAATGGTGATTCAACCTCATCCTCGTCTCAAAGTGTTGTGGTTAGTGATGAATGAATGCGACAAGAGGGAAGTTCAAAAACACATAGGCCATCTCCCATCTATAATGGAAATGGAAGCTTGGCCGAATTTGATTCAGGCAATGATTAAGTTCTGGGATAAAAATTGTATGGTATTTTGTTTTGGAAATATTGAATTAACTCCTACTCTTGAAGAAGTGTTAGCAAGTTACGAGAGTATAGGCATGTGCAATAAACGAAAGTCCAAACCAGATGACAACATTCTAATACCTGAAATGTGGGGTCCAAAAGAAATCAAAGAAGCATTCGCTTTAGTTAATATTGAATGGATAAGAGGCTAAAGCATCCCATTCCGAAAGTTATATTACCGGTTCGGACACGTTAATGGCTATGAAAGGTTTAAGAAAGAATTTACTTCCAAACAAGCTTGGGAAGAGAAACGGCCTTTTGCTTTCGCAGTATGCTTGTTGGGGACCATGGTTTTTCCCCAAAATTGGAAACACGACAATCATCCAAGCGTGATAATGGTCACTCATGCATTGTTCAACGGAATCGAGGGCGGAACGTCAACCAGATACTTCCCTTTAGCACCTACGATCCTCGCCGATATTTATCAAGCCTTGGATAAATGTCAACAAGGTAATAGATTTTTTAGGGGCTGCAACCTGATACTTCAATGGTGGATGATGAAACATATCCACAAAGTCCACAATTCCACCGAATTAGATCCAAAGGCTCGAAGTAATCAATTCGCCTCCCACATTTGGTGGTTAGGTGTCAATCATTTCAAGCTAGGGGAAGGACAACAATTTTGGATGGCAATACTAAAAGGGTTGCGAGAAGAAGATATACAGTGGTTTATTGAGGATGTGGCGGTAGATAATGTCATAATTCGAAGTAAAAATCTTTCTTTCTTAGTATTAGCCGGGCTTAGGGGCACCCGACCATATGCTCCCGATCGAGTTCTCAGACAGTTAGGTTATAAGCAAGATGTTCCTGAGAAAAAGGACATGAGGAAATTTGCAACCGACCATAAGGACGGTCAGGTAGCCTTCGCTAAAATGATAACTTGGGGATGGAAACTGCAGAGGGCAACAGGAAATAAGGTTCCGAACAAGTTTAACGTCGAATGCAGTAGTAGATATAATGATTGGTTTAAGGAGAACTTTGCTGGAACCAACTTCGGCCCGAGCATACACCGTCAAGGAATGAATATTAGATCCGAAAGTCGGGAGAAGCACCAGGAGAATCACTTGAAGAATGCTGAAATTATAGGGCAGCTTAGACAGGAACTCGATAGAGCAAGACATTGCATAATTGAGTTGGATAGTCGCATGGAACAACAGATTCAGGCTATAGAGGCAACCAGTCACGCAGCAGTGAAGGCTCAGTGGGCAAAAGACTACTTATGGGAAAATAGGTACTTTATATGGCATGAGGTTGAAGCAGCAAAAAGTGCATGAGGTTGAATGATGCACCCTAGAATAGCACCGAAGCAGCCTAGAATTTTTATCCTCTGCATGGGATTGATTTTCGGCTTTGTATCTTTTCCTTTAAAATCGAGGATTTATCTTTATGCCTAGAGTTTTTTTATACTGTCCCCTGCGTGGGATTGATTTTACTTTCACCTTTAAATGTTCGGATTTGTTTTGGGCATAAGAAAATGTGTTTGGGATAATGTGTTGCTTTTAAATTAACACACATCCTTTGATTCGTTAGGCCTACCCTTGGCGTAAAAGGGCCACCTGCATTTAGGCTACGTGATAACTGCTATAACTGTTTGCGTGGTTATGTTACTATTTGTGTAATTATGTTGCCTTATAAACCGTGAGTTAGTTTGCAACAATTATGTGCTTATTGATATACACGAATTACCTTCTAATTTGAGGAAACTAACCTGTTTGTTTTTTGAGTAATTCTTTTTACAAGTAGTTTAGAACTGATCTGTGTTGATATGTTGGCTGATCATCCATACTTCACAAGGTCCAAAGTCCATAACAATCCCTCCCTTTACCAAAGTCAGCAAAAAGGCAAAATGACGGATCACAATGATGACCCAAATTTGACAGAGATCACCATGATGGATCCTGCTACCATACAGCAAAACCAGTTAATTCAACAATTAATACAACAAATTGCGGATATGAGAGTGGAAATGAGGACAGAAGTGAAAAAGGCTCAGGATTTGGCGAACTTGGCTATCGCCACTAGCATTCCCACTCCAGACGACGGGAGGCCCTCACTTCATTTTCCCTCTCCTCATCAGCCTACCCCCATCTCCACTGTACAAACTTCTTTCGTCATCAATGATGCCGGACCTTCCAACCCTTATCCCATAACACCACCCTTTCCCAATAAGCTAAATACTACCCAAGTTGGCAAATCCTCCCAAATGACCCATTCTACTCACCACCAGATGATTCACCTTGAAAATCAACCCTCAGACCAATGTAACCCACCCACAACAAAAAGTCCACCTCCTAAAATCCCTTTCCATATTCCAGTGCCCCCAAATCCACAAAATCCTCACACCGCTTATTCCGACATTGATCATTATGAGGAGAGGGAAAAAGAAGAGAAGGCTAAACAAGAGATGGCTAAGTTGGATATCGAAGAAGTAGTCGCTAGAGCTATGAAAAAATTTCACTATGCACCGGACGCCGTGGGCCTTGACTATAAAAACTTGTGCATTCACCCGGATCTGAACCTGCCAGAAGGGTTCAAAGTGCCGAAGTTTGATACTTTCAGCGGGAGCGGGAATCCTCTAGCTCATTTGAGGGCGTACTGTGACCAGTTAGTGGGAGTTTGGAAGAACGAAGCGCTGCTGATGTGATCGTTTAGCAGAAGTTTAAGTAGGAAGGCTCTATTATGGTTTACCTCCCAAGATGTGAATCGATGGGCCAGCTGGACCGCCATGGCCAAAGACTTCATTGAGAATTTCGCTTACAATGTTGAGATACTGCCAGATCGTTATTCGTTGGAAAGGATCAAGCAAAAATCAACTGAAAGCTACCGGGAATACGCATACAGGTGGAGGGAGACTGCTGCCGGAGTACAACCTTCCATGTCTGAAATGGAGATTATAGAAGCATTTGTGCGCTCACAAGAGCCAGCATTTTATGACAGATGATTTTTCTCGTGGGGGTGAAGCTTGTAGACATGGTGAAGGTCGGGGAACATATTGAGGATGGGTTAAAAACGGGCAAGATTGGTCGTATAGCAGCTTCAGCGGGAACATCTAGGACGTTGAGAAAAAGGAAAGAGGATGTGTCAACCGTTTCCCGCATACGGGACAGAAGGAGAGCCCCTAATAACCACCTCGAAAGGTCCAACCCTCAAACCCATCAACAACCAAACCCCGCCTTTCGTGCCCAGCCAGAATATCATCCCGCACCCCCAACCTACCAGTCTCCCCCACCAAATTGTTCCCACATACAACCACATTATTTGAATCCCTCTACGAGCCACCCAGGTCCAATTTCCAATCCCCGCAGGCAAATCATCAAACACTGCCACATCTAGGAGTCCAAATCGCTACACCCCCTCGTCACAATCACCCCGATTACCGTCGAGTACCTCCACCCCCGCAAAATAACTACAACTCCCCTAATCCAAAACCACCTAGGGTGTTTACTCCTCTTGTTGAGAGTCGAATGAAATTGTTTGAAAGGTTGTCAGCGGCAAGTTTGATCCAACCTATCCCCCTGAAAGTCGCGGAGACTAACTCTCGTTTTTACAGAAGGGATCAGATTTGTGCGTACCACTCCAACAGTGCCGAACATGACACTAAATCTTGTATAAATTTGAAACACAAAATTCAAGACCTGATTGATCAAGACATAGTTGTTTTTCGCACTGTTAATCCCAATGTCAACAAAAACCCTTTGCCTGATCATGAAAGGAATACCGCCGGTATGATCGAAACGGAGGAAGATTGGTGTAAGTCCCAGAAGATAATACCAGAGTGCACGACAGGTTTAGAGAAGAGTGTTGCATCCTTGAGCATCACGGAGAAGCCAAAAGTGGAAATTCTGACACCTTGTGATGTGATTGTTACAACTCCTAAAGAGCTCCTTAAAAAGAAGTTGGAGATCCAGGTTTCTGGTATAGTTGGAGAAACTCGGGGAGAAAGTAAGAAAGCTCCATGATCTATAAGTGAAGCAGAAGCAGAGGAGTTTTGTAGAAAGATGCAGCCACAAGACTATCCTGTCATGAAATACTTAGAAAAAGTTCCTAGTTGGATTTGTGCGTGGACCCTGTTGATGAACTCGCAATGTCATAGACAGTCACATATGAGGGCACTTGACAACATCTATGTGCCGGTTGGAACGGACAATGGTAACCTGGCAATAATGATAAGTCAAGTTACCCGAGGATATCGCATTAGTTTTGGTGATGACGAATTACCATTCGAGGGGGTGATGCATAACAAGCCACTTCATGTCACAATCAAATGCCGGGGGATGGTCTTGAATCGCATCCTAATTGATGACAGATCTGGTTTGAATATTTGCCCTCTGTCCACCCTTGAGCAGTTGAGCTATGATGTGGGGAAAATTCAGAAAAATCAGGTTTGTGTGAGAGCATTTGATGGCGGTAGAAGAAATACAATGGGGGCAGTAAATCTGACGATTTGTATGGGGCCTGCGGAATTTGGTGTTGAATTCCAAGTGATGGATATAGTTACCAGCTACAACGTGTTGCTAGGTAGACCTTGGATCCACATGGCAAGAGCAGTGCCTTCCACCCTTCAGCAAATGTTGAAATTCATTTGGAATGACAGGAGGTAGTCATTCATGGTGAAGGAAGCCATTCAAATATTTATACACCTATCATCAATGATATCGCCAAGGGATCAGATTTTCACACCATGAAAATAGTGAATGCCACAGAAGGTGACCAGACATCAGGAACTCCTATGCCTACTGTGTACAAAATGATAGCTACGGTAATGTTGAGGAATGGGTTTGAACCTGGCTTTGGACTAGGGAGACATTTACAGGGCATCACTGAGGCCATTTTGTTATCGACAAAGTAGTCAAGATTTGGTTTGGGATACACCACCGTGACAGAAGATAAATTGGGGTTTCAGAATCAGAATGATGGTCAAGCTTTAGCTCGACCGATACCACATTTATACCTGTCATTTCCAATCCGAGAATGCCTTGATGACGATGGTCTTGGGGGAGGGATCTGGGACATGTTCGAGAAGTGGATGCGGTTGATGATGATGATGTAGACCAGTCGCTAAGAGGCCAAGGCACAAAGCTGGATGATCGAGAGGTGGAAGGGGCACCTGCCTCGCCACTAATTCCCTGCTTGTCTTGGTAGACAGGATTGTTCTAAATTATCCACTGTTTTAAATGGTTGGCAGTCCTTTAGAGGCCTGCAATCTCTTACTTCAATTATATATGATCTTGTACACTTTTCAAGGAAAGACTGACCTTAAGTTAAGGCCAAAGTTTCCACGTTATTTTTAAATGAATGGTTCCTATGTTTGCACTTAATCTTCATCTTATATTCAATTACTTTTTATCTAATTATGTTTATTTGTGATACAGTTTAAACAATTTTAAATCTGCCAATGTCATGTCATATCAAAAGCTGAATGAACTAAATAAACCAGATGACCTTGAGTTTGAAGGATACGAGGAGGGGACCTCAGTTCTTGAACATATGGCCCAGGAATTGAGAGAGTTCGAAAATAGGGACAAGCCTAACTAGGATGAAACTGAGATAGTGAATTTAGGAAATGAAGAATGTATTAGGGAGACCAGAATCAGTGTGCATTTGAGTGATGTCCAAAAGCAAGAGATCGTTGATTTGCTAAAAGAGTACGTAGATGTGTTTGCTTGGTCCTACGAAGATATGCCGGGTCTGAGTACTGATATTGTCTCTCACAAATTGCTGATCCACCCCGGGTTCAATCCGATAAGATAGAAGACAAGGAAATTCAAGCCAGATTTAAGTCTTAAAATTAAGGAGGAAGTTACTAAACAGTTACAATCCAAAGTAGTCGACGTGACGCAATATCCTACTTGGTTGGCCAACATTGTCCCGGTGCCTAAGAAAGACGGAAAGATTCGGATCTGCGTTGATTACAGGGATCTCAATAAAGCCAGTCCCAAGGATGATTTTCCATTACCAAACATCCACATTCGCATTGACAACTGTGCCAAACATGAGATGCAATCATTCGTGGATTGTTTTGCGGGATATCATCAAATCTTAATGGATGAGGAGGATGCAGAGAAGACAGCTTTTACAACGCCTTGGGGTGTATACCATTATAGGGTGATGCCATTTGGCCTCAAGAATGCAGGAGCTACTTACATGAGAGCCACGACAGCTCTTTTCCATGACATGATTCATAAGAAGATTGAGGTATACGTGGATGATGTCATTATCAAGTCGCGCGAGAGTTCGTATCATCTAGATCATTTGAGAAAATTCTTTGATCGCCTACGCCGGTACAACTTGAAATTAAATCTTGCCAAGTGTGCTTTCGGGGTGCCCGCTGGTAAGTTATTGGAGTTTATAGTCAGCCGAAGAGGTATTGAGCTTGACCCTTCCAAAATCAAGGCCATCCAGGATTTGCCTCCGCCAAGGACGAAGAAGGAAGTCATGAGTTTCTTGGGGAGATTGAATTACATCAGCCGGTTCATAGCCTAATCCACGTTGATTTGCGAGCCTATCTTCAAAATGCTGAAAAAGGATGCGTTGACAAAATGGAGTGAGGAGTGCCAAACTGCTTTTGATGCTATCAAGAGTTATCTATCTAACCCGCCAGTACTGGTACATCCAAGAGTTATCTATCGGTTTCTGAAAATGCATTCGGATGTGTGTGGGTCTGCAAGACGAAACCCAGAAGAAAGAACGAGCCATCTACTATTTGAGTAAGAAGTTCACCCCGTATGAAGCTCGGTATACATGTTTGGAAAAGACGTGTTATGCTTTGACTTGGGTTGCTCAAAAATTGAGACATTACTTGTCTTCTCACACTACATACCTCATCTCAAAGGTGGATCCGTTAAAGTATATCTTTCAGAAGGCGATGCCGACAGGGAGATTGGCC
>JAPFFP010070775.1:0-24326 GCA_026153255.1 Solanum medicagineum
TGCCCAACCATCCTTATAACCATCGAAGTCTGTGCCGGTCAATCTCTACCTCTAAAGTTGGAACCCTGCTCAATCCTGGATCATTCAGTCTCGATTCTTCGTGAAACTACCTAACAGGCTTTCCCTATCCCTTTAGCTCTAACCCATATTGTAGATTTCTTCCATACCCAAACTCCCCATCAAACGCGTCTAGGATCAGTAGAGGAGACAGAAGGGTCAACCAGGGGTTGTGACTCTGCCTCACCGTGTTGAGTCTATGACGCCTCATGATAATCTGAACCACTTCTGGACTCATTTTCATCACCCCCTCTTCAGACTAGGAGGTGCTCTCAACTACCATGGGGGCCTGTGCGGCTCTAGCCCTTGTCAGGGGCACCTGTGCATCAGGGTCAATCCAGACCCTGTGGACCTCCTCTGAACCCTCAGTCTACTCAGTGTTGGAAGCCTTATCTATCAACATTCTGTGAAAGGCCCGGACAACATTTTTATCTTTTGGAGGCATCGTACCTGAAAATTACACTTCGTACCACAAATGTGCACCATAGTTGCAATAGCAACAGAACACAAACAGAGAAAGCAACAAGAAGAAATGAGAACAAAAGTAAAGCACAAAACCAACTGCAGATTTGCAGGTACGAGACACAGGTACGACTCATAGGGTGACCTACGAGTCGTAGTCTAGGCTCGTATCAATTTTCAGACACATTTCAAAGCGCAAGAAAGGTCTACAAAACCCTTACTATGGTTTGTAGTGGACACTACAACCCGTAGGTGGGTCTCATATGGTAAATGTTAAGGAACCATAGGTGACTGTTGTTCCCTACAAAGGACCACTACGACTCGTAGGACCTCTTACGAGTCGTAGGAAGGCCTCGTAGCAGGAAACAACAGGCACCTGTGGTGCCTGTAACTCACAAACTACAATATATCATAACATAATTCAAACATCACTTGAAGAAAGTCTCTCAATCAATTCAACAAGTATATCAATATTCATACGACCCTAGTCATGAACATTCAAACCATAAGTACCCCACAAATTGTACCAATAATTAGACAATCCAACAATAACTTCCTAACACATTTGAGAATCACCCAAATGTTTTTGATCCCTAAACTCATAACAATCAACACTAGACAAAATCATAGGAGTTTAAAAGGATCAAAAGCAAATTCATTCAAAAGGGTATCTCAAAAGCCCATTTTCAATCCAACGACACACTCACAACAAAATTTCAACCCCCCGAATCCAATTATCAATCAATCATCAAGTATTCACTACAACAACCATGATCAACACTAGATATGACAAGGGATCATATTCATAACTAACCAGCGAATGCGATTTCACAATTCAAAACAACCCTAGGGAACTTTAATCGACCAAACCCTACTTCTCATATCTAGACAACCATTTTCTCATGGGTACTTTCAAATCACATTCAAACACACAATCATCCAACAATTTTAAGAAGATAATAAAAGTTGTGTGCAAAATTTAACCAAGAAAGCATACCTATTGAAAAAATAAGAAGCAAGTAGATGCACTGAGAGAGAAAAAAGTAAGCCAAGGCTAGAGTAATGGTGCTCGCCAAAAATATTGCAGGAAAATGATGTGGGTTGTCATAAAATTGATCGGAAATGTTGAAAGACATTTTGGGAATACTTTGGGGGGAAGCAAGGGTACAAAATGGGGAAATTAGGGGTCAAAATCATTTTGACCCTTAATATACCCCTACCAGGTCATCTTTTAAAATTCTACAGATCTGGGCTACGAACCCCAATTTCAAGTCGTAGGGCTACCTACGACTCATAGGTCATGGTCTCGAAGTCAAACCCAAACACTTGAAAAAAATTAGAATTCATACCTGGGCACTATAAACCCCTCTTACGAATCGCATCATAGACTATGAATTGTTAGGTTGGCACAAAGTGTATGTGCCAATTTCAATCAAACATTGTTTCTCTTTGAGAGGTATGACGACGAGTCATGATGTGCACTACATGTAGCTCATAGGCTTGGTCGTAGAGGTTGCTTCAAATGCCATTCTTCACACTTTCAGCACTTGATTCAACCTGCAAACCAAATCTCAAAATACTCTAATCTTCAAAACCACACAGCGGATTCAATGTCTTAAAAATCAAAACAAAAAATCAATCCATTACCTAATAATTCAAATAACAAAAATAAACTTAAAAACAAGCCAAAAACATAAAAGATACTTGGGTTGCCTCCCAAGAAGCTCCTTGTTTAACATCGTGGCTCGACTTAGCCATCTTGAGTACTTAGAATTCCTCAAGCTTTGTTGCACCCTCCTCACCAATGTTTTCTTTTCTAGGCATACTATCTTGAATCTGCTCAAGCTTTTCTGACATCCTTTTGAATTGACTATTAAGTCATTGAATTGCTCCCGAATGTTGATCAACCTTGTAGTTGATATTGATAATGTTGAATTTAAACTCTCTCAAAAGCTCTTCTTGGGCATCTGCTCGCTTCACCAACTAAGCAAGCATATTTTCAACTCGGGAGCTTCTATCATCATTGTAGTGATGGTGCGTAATCTAAGCCATGTGTTTACACCACTCTCTCTCACTTGGCCAAAACTACCACAAGAAATACTTGTCTGGGCAGTTTTTCGCTCTCTCATTGGCTCAAATACTTGACTAATGGCAAACAGTTTGTCCATTTGTTCAGTTATTTTTGCAAATGGTTCCATCAGAAAATCCCAGCATTCTCCTCTAACAAGTCCATCTGTTTGACCTTGTTGTTCTGAGTTTAATACCCTATGGAAACTTGCTACTAACTCTCTGTCTGAAAGACTATGCTCCTAACCTTTACCAACACATTCTTTATAACGTTTCCAAATAGTGTTTAGTGAGTCACCAGGCATGCATTGGATGTTGAGAATGTGGTCTTGAAGTTTGAACTTGTCTGGCCTCACCTCGAAGGTCTTTATGACAACTTGCCAACTTGTTGCACCTCTCGCCAGTTGGTACGAACATCCTATGGAAGTTTCGGACCACCACGAGGCAGCTTCACCTCTAAGAGTCATTGGGAATATCTGAAGAGCCATAACATCCCAAGATAGATGGTACGAACATCCTATGGAAGTTTTGGACCACCACGAGGCAACTTCACCTTTAAGAGTCATTGGGAATATCTGAAGAGCCATAACATCCCAAGATAGATGTAATGTTCCCAAGGCATCCCGACAGATCTGAGCAAAGTTTTGAAGGTGAATTTGAGGATCCTCTGACGGTTTTCCATAGAATAGAACATGTCTTTGCAATGCTTGGAACATATCACCAATGATCGGGAGCTTCTCATCAGCCATTTGCTTGGTAGCCCGATGGATCACTATGTTGGCTGAGACGCGAGGATATTTACAACTATGTATCTATACAAAAGAAAAGCTAACCAAAAACAACAACAACAGTAAAATACAAGAGAATCTAGAAATTAATACTTGAACTAGCTACTAGTGAAATCACGTCAAGAACATAGTCGTATTCCCTAGGAACAATGCCATAATTTTTTATGTTGATGCTCCAACAGTAAAGCGGTAGCTATCAAGTATAAACCTAACCGGAGGTTAGGGTCGAATCCACAGGGAATGCGGGGTTGACCATGTCTCACTAACAATTGTTTCAAGCATCAATCAACTATTTTCTCTAGAATTAGGGGGGGTTGCAAGTTGAAATGTAAGAAAATAAAAACACTACACTACTAATGCAAAGAGACAATCAAATTGATGGACAACTTGGGAATTGTGTTTCCCATGATTCATTAACTCAAATACCCTAGAAAACATAACTCTAATTGAGACATTGCATGCAGGGAGGTAACTTAGGCTCTTCCAGCCCTCTGGTGAAGGTGAAGGTCGAATTTGACCATAGCGCTTGGGCGGCAACCATGGTGTGCCGACTAACCATTACGATTGTCCCAGTCAACCTCTCCTTGGTCAGGTTTGGTTGATTAGATGAGCACATATCAATCGAATCATGTCATCTACTTCCCTTTTCCTATTCTTTACTATCTTGGTCGGGATTGTGATAGTAGGCAGGGTTTGGTGTTGGCCACCACCAAACAACATTCAAAATGAAACGAAATAGACAATACATGTAAATACCTAATCAAAGAAATGCACAAAATTCAGGTTATTTCAGGTCAACTTCTCATGGTTCTCACAACCCCAAGTTGTGGGTGATTAGCCACTCATGGCTAGGGAAAATCCACAAACAATGAGTAAAATAAACATGATTTACAGATTACCCAAGAACAATGAAGAATATAACCACCTTGACATTGAAACCACAAGCTTGCAACAATGGAGTTTTAGTATAAGTGATTTCAAATCCCCCAAAATAGGTCTTTAAATTAAAATCCTAAAATCTACCTAAACCCTAAGAAAATAGCTCTCTAAGAATATTCAAAGTTGTAGAATCCGTAAAAGTGTTGAGTCCTCTTTCAAAAACCCTATCATTAATTATTTATACTATTTACAAAAAGTCCCTAAAAATAAGATAGAAAATACAGTTGACAGCAGATACACGACTTGTAGGGTGACCCATGAGTCATAATCGGGCTTTCGTAGTCAACACTTGGCATTTAGGCTTGACTATTATGATCCTTTACTATGATTCGTTGTCTGCTATATGACTCGTAGTGTCTTCTCATAGTCTTTAGTTACAGTTCTTGGTCCAAATTTTGGCAATGCTGTTTCTGGGTACGAGGCCCCCTCCTACGAGTCATCATGAGACCCACGACTCGTAGATAGCCTCGTATAGCTGACCTTACTTTGTAAATTCCTAAATTTTGAACATTGTTTCTGGCTACGAGGGCACACTACGACCTGTAGCTTAGGCTACGACTCGTAGGGTGGTCAAAAACTTCATCAAAATCTGGAATTTTCTCCCAAAATCATGTCTTCCTGTATTTTCTAAAAGAATAACACAAAAACACATAAAAATCATAAAAAGTTAATTAAGAACATGCAAAATCCTATATTTTAGGCGTCAAATGTACTTTAATTTGACAGCACATCAAATCCGAAAACCTAATTTGCTAAATCCTTCAAGTTTTAATGTTGATTTATTATGAGTTCTTCCTAATTCTTCTATTAAGCATGAATTATGTTGAGTTTCTTCATCTATTGCATGAAATTGCATAATTAGATTTCAAGGGTTTTCTCCTATAATTTATTTTATGAGATTTAAGTTATGGAAGTTATGACGTTATGAAGAAATTGATGATTTTATGAGATGAATTGCACGATACTATGCCTAAGGTTCAAAGATGATATGTATGATTGTGGCAGGTTATTTTAAGAATGATTTAAATTATTGCACTACTTTCATGCGGACTTTGAAATCGACCTCGCAATCCAGAATCACGAAGTTGGCAGGGAATATGAACTTTTCTACTTTGATTAGAACGTCATACAATATCCCTATAGGCTTTTTCACTGTCCTATCAGCTATCTAAAACTGCATACTTGTTGGTGTAAGGGCTCCTAACCCCAATTTCTTGAACATTACAAGAGGCATTAAGTTGATGGTAGCTCCTAAGTCGCATAATGCCTTTGTACACTTGACATTTCCAAAAGGCAGGGTATAGTGAATGCTCCGGGGTCCTCTTTCTTCTACACTAAGGACCTTGTTGTAATAGAACCATAATATTAAAGCTCTTGAGAGAGCTCTTGGCTCACCGTCCTCTTCTTCATCACTAGATCGTTAAACTTGGCATATCGGGGCAGTCTATCCAATGCCTCAATGAGGGGAATGTTGATAAAGAGCTGCATTATCGTAAGATAAAGATATCACGTAAAACCCACCTAAAAGTCTATGCCATAAGAGGGTGGCACTTTCCAAAAATGTCATTATGTGTCCTATATAACCTTAGCTAACCAAGAAGAAATAGGAAGAAATTTGATGAAGAAGAGAGCCTTTCCTTAATCTTCAAGACAATCCTCCAAGGTTCACTTTAAGGGAGATTTAAAGAGAGAGTTTGAGTAAATTCTAAGTGTTGGATGAATTCGAATGAGAAACGAAGAATATAAGTCATAATGTCTATTGCCCATACTATTCTCATGGCATTTGTACACATGAGCATTGATTTTCATGAAGATTATGAAGTGGGGTATGACCCAAGTATGTTATGAATAAGATTTTGAAGAAAAGTATGGTTATGATGAGAATTTGATAACATAAATGTCTATAATGTGGATCTTTGAGCAAACTCCGGGTGTTTACACCATTTTAATATATATGTGAATGAGCTATTCCTATGCACGAAAGTATGAATTGAAGTATGATTTGGCTTTTGAGTCCAAGTGTGCATGATTATGAAGAATGTTTGGCTTTTACGCCTAAGTATGCATTGAAATAATTTGAAATGAGTTATGCCTCTTTGAAAGCACGTATATGTATATGTATTCTTGTGGGATGATGACCTAGAACTGAACGGACTTGTGGGAGGAGGCTACCTCCAAGGGTCTAGTACCCAAGTCCCATAACTATGTGCCAGCATCGGTATATGTTAAGTACCTTTAAGGGATGGTTATGATATGATACGAAAATCTTTCTAAAAATGATCAGGTCGTAAGGAAGGTGGTCATCACAATGAAATGTCTGGGTCGTAAACTGTAGTAAAGATTACCTTTGGCAAGTAAGCTTCTCTCACCAATGGGAGGGTTTCATAGGGCAAATTTCATGTAATAGCTCACATGAGTTTGAGATGTTAGTTATGCTATCATCCTCTCTGTGTTGAAGCATTATGGCATTGCATGCATCATGGATTTCATGGCATATTGATATATTACTCTTCCTTGTATATATGTTTCTTTCTATATATGTGCCTTTGTCATCTAACATTGGATACAACTTTGATGAGTTCATATACATTGCATGCCCACATACTTAGTACATTCAAACATACTAACACATACTATTTGCCTGCATGATCTAACCATATGGGGACCAGAGACTATCTTCATGCACATTTTAATAGTTAGCTCGGACTGTGAAAGTTACTGTGGTAAGTCCTATCACCCAAGGACAATCCATCATCCATCTACCTATTATGTTGCCATTTTCAATCTCTCCCTTATCAACCTCACCTTCCCCAAGGCCTCCATGACCAACTTTGGACTTCGTAAAGCCATCTCCCCGACTTCAAACCACCTAGCTAAGGATCTACAACTTCCACCATATAAAGCTTTAAAGGGAACCATACTAATGCTTGAGTAGTAGCAATTGTTGTAAGCAAACTCGATAAGTGGAAAATGTTCACCCAACTACCCTTAAATTCCAAAACACAAGCTCTAACATATCCTCAAGAGTTTGGATAGTCCTCTGCTTGACCATCCGTTTGACAATGAAAAGTTGTCCCAACCTTAACCTTGGTACCAAGACATCTTTAGAAGGACCTCCAAAAGTGAGAAGTGAATTGTTCCCTACGATCCGAAATAATAGAAAATGGCACCCCATGCAATCTAACCAACTCATGGATGTCTTGATCCAAGCCTAGGGCCTAGACGTGACACTGGGAGTGGATAACTTGGAGGAACCCAATCAAGCCTCTTAACTTGTCGTTTCACATCACTAGTCGCGGAAGAATATAAACAACATAAAAGAGTAGGATAGGGGCAATGGGACTAAGGGAAAAGCTTGCATAACATCATAATCAAGAGACAAGAGTCAAGCTCGCATCATAGATACTTAATATGTCAAACAAACACCTCTAATACATAGATAAGAGCAGGGGCAAGATAAAGCAACTAGGGTCATCCTCATAGACAAAATAGAGCATAAGGAAGAATATCTCAATACATAATAAGAGCAACATA
Organism: Solanum medicagineum; assembly: GCA_026153255.1. Lineage (NCBI taxonomy): Eukaryota > Viridiplantae > Streptophyta > Magnoliopsida > Solanales > Solanaceae > Solanum > Solanum medicagineum. Next base: position 7,848 of record JAPFFP010070775.1, read on the forward strand.
TACTAAGTTCTCCAAAGTGGAGGACTCACAACCTAGCTTGAGTAATATCGAACTAGCCACATGGAGAAAGAGGATAATCAAGTTGGGCACCGGTTCCTACATGGTGACTTCATGTAGGCATAGAGTATGCGTTAGTACATTTGAATGTACTAAGTATGTAGGATGCAATGCAACAAGAGATGGGCATCATAATCAAAATGCATAACAATAGGCAATAGACATTATATTACAATATGGCATGTATAATCAATGCATAAGTAAAACATGCTTAAATAACTCATGCTCATATAGGGTATCATATGTGTAGAAGAGAGCAAACTAGCTTTTCAAGGTACAAACCCCTTGGTGGTTGATGATGGATTCACCCCATCACCTTGGCAGTGTTGTACAAACCCCTCACATGGTTGATAAGTACAAACCCCCACCTTGGTTACCCGGGCTCTTGTCCCCACAGATCGGGTATGGTCTAATGCAACACTTTATATAGAGTATATCATATACATAAGTTCATTTCATTATCATATAGCCAATCATATCATATCTCATGCTTTGGACTTTTAATTCCCCAAGAAACCACATCCAGACATTTTATCAAACACTTAAAGAGTGTGTAATGCTAGTATAAAACCATGAAATATAGGGATGAAATCATGCAGAAAAATCCATTGTAAAATCATCAATCATCACCTTGCAACACCCTCAAGTAATATACATCAAAACCCCTCTTCAAATCTTACAATAGATCGAAGATTTATAGATCCAAAAATAGCAAAATAGTCACAATTTCTCATAGCTTTAACATAGTGTGCAGTGAACTTCATAATAAGCAAGACCCATATGTAAATGAACTTTAAATCATGCAATTTGAGTAAAAAGAGGCTTGGGTATCATGGGTGAAAGGAACCCATGAAAGAAACCCATATACCTTAGCTTAGGGATGAACTTGGTGAAAATTGGAGATGGAGACTTGAAGCTTGAAGAAGAACCTTGAAGGAGAACCTTAGCTTGGGATGAGGGTTTGGGACTTGAATTTTGGGATTGAAAATATGGCTAAGTGTTCGAGTGAGTATTGGGAAATGTTTAGGATGATATTATAACACCCCACTTCTTACAATACTAGTACAATGCAAATGAAACATGACATGGTTCGGTCAAATTAGCGCTAATTTTTAAAAGTGCTTGAACCTCGTGTTAATGGGCTATATGTGCGTTTAACGCTTAAGAGGTTCGACTGTATATGTTTTGTGTCAAATTGAGGAGATTACGTCCTTAAATGAAGTAAGAGAATTGAGGAGCTTGTAGGAGTTAGTAAGCTAGCAGGTGAGTCACCTACTTGCTCAACTCAAATTTGCTAGCTAAATGGAGACAAGACTCGACGTCGAATTAGTCCAAATCCGATTATGAATATAGTCCGTGTTAATGGTGTAAATTTGGCCCATGTTTTAGAATCACACATGTACTATATTTTCAGCCCAAGAAAGATATTAAAAAGGGCCTAATGACATCACAACACACTTAACAATTTGGGCCCAAACTAAGTGAAGGAAAAGTTGAAAAATAGGCAGCCTAAGCCCATCAACTTTGGAACCCAATTAGGCCCAATTGTGAGGGCTAAGCTGTTGTATCACCAGCCTATTAATGTGCACTAATATGTGGTCAAAAGTTCTAGATAATGTCTGCCAAATACCCCTTTATAAAGGGTTAAAACAGCTCCGACAATTCATTTCCCAATTAGAACACACAAAAATCATATTGCTCTCCAAAGTTTTCTCTCAACTTTTCTTTACTTTGTAAAGTAGAAAAACGGCTCTTTTAGGGTTCTTGAAGGAGATCTGAACCTTGAAGGAAAAGGTAAGTAATCATAGTTGTTTATTTAGTATGGTTTGTTTATCAAAACCAAAGAAACATGTTAATCACACATATGATGGAACTTCTGGACAACTTATATGCTATGGATTCTTGTGAACTTTTCTTGTTAATTAAGAGGTCTTTCTCTTGTTGGTTGGATTTATTGTGAGGTAATACTTATGTATTTAGCAAAGCATGGTCTTACAGTAATGTAACAAGGCTGATTAACCACTTTTACAGTCCACAAAAATGAGTCCTTATATGATATCGTAATTGTGTGCTTAGTATGAACTTGTTGGCTGTCGGATATAAGGCTATTCCTTCAAGTCCTTAATGACTGATTTTATACTGTTCTGAGACTGTCTCAAGGCTGTCTATATGTGTAAATGTTGCTGGAATAGTTTGGTTAGAGTTGGAATAGGTTTGGAATTATCGACGTTGAAATATAGTGAAGGAAGGTAATGTTATGCTGTCCATTTTTAGGTTGTGTAGAATTATTATGCGTTGTACTTTGTGGGATGTTGTAAGGTTGTTATGTCACTAAAAAAGTCTTTCCATGATGTGTACATGAAAATATGTATTATAAAAATATGATTAGGGGAGGAAAGGTTGAAGGAATATGCTCGGGTTTATAAATACCCGCTTGCTGCCCGTATGTTGTTTTCTTATGTGATTAGGCTGCCAAGGTATATCTATTGGCTTCTAATGCTAGTTTTATCACCTACTATGTTGTAGAGAAGTATTTGTAGAAAGAGAAGGTTGTCTTGAGGTAGTAATAAGGTCATACAATGAGGTATGTATGGCTACTTGACTTCGTATTATTTGGCATGAAACATAGATCCTTCCTTGGTACATAAAGGCACTTACCAACTCAGACACAACTATTAACTGTCTCTACACTCTTTCATGTGTTCATAGGCTTCCATACATTGTCACTTTCAAATCAGCATACACACCTAGATGACAAGTTACATGAGTTCTATTTGCCGAACAAAGTTCATGAGTTGTTTCATTTCATATGCCTTTCATTAATTGTGTAACGTACTCTTTTCATTGTCTTGTCTTGTATAATTATCTACATTTCAGATGCCACATATACAGTCCTACAGTTCCAATATCGTGACCACCAAAAGAACTATCTTAAAGGTAATTGAAAGGTAAAGTATATTGTTTATTGATGGGTTGTAGCCCGAGGGGTGGGAGAATCACCTAGCCAGGGACGATCCTATCACGGGTGGTAGCCCGAGGGGTTAAGGAAGAATCTAGCCAGGGATGAACCCGATACAGTTTACCACTGATCAGTTGGTCATTTGTATTAAAGCTGTGCACAGATTATACAGTAAAGGTAAAGTAATATAAAGAATATAATGTACATGATCCCACAGTATAACTATAGGTGGTCTCTTATGGTACACCAGAGTACAATTTCACTTGGGTTGTTACTTCATATACAGTGTTTCCTGCCTTAAAGTGTAGTCATGTCTCATACTTTAGACAACGTGGCCCTAACGGCCTAGTCATATGTATTTCCTTTTGGCTTGTTATCACCGTTTATTTTTTTAAAGACATGTCAAACACAGAAATCCTTCATAATATGTACAGAAAGCGCATAGATACAGGTTGGTTCTCCCGGGCTTATCGACAACGGGTGCTAGTCCGCCCTAACAGGACTTGGGGACGTGACAGATATGAGGGTGAAATAAGTCTAAGTATGGTAAAAACACGTTTGTGCAATAACCTCACTGGAAATTGCACCATGGGATTTTCAAATTTTGACACGGCTCTAAAATTGGGATTAGACTCTTTTCCCCTTAATTTTGATCCCCTATAAAAGAATATGAAGTCGGATTTTCAAAATAACAAATGGATTTTGAGATATATGAAATTTAAAATTCCAGGCACTTTTGAGGTATGTTTTTGGGCACTTTTTGGGTCATTTCAATATCTCTCCTTGGGAGCAATTCGTCCCCGAATGTAAAAGACACGTAAAAGACGAGAATGATCGTAAACAAACCAGCCGCAACCAAGATGCAACATTACATTTAAAACACCATTTTCCAAAATCTAAACATAAGTGTAAAATCATCACAAACTTGCGAACTTAAACATGAAATCACATAGGGGACTTAGAATTGGTACCTTAGGCTTGAGTAGAGTGAAAAAGATTAGGATACCTCTTTTGCATGTCTGTTTTGGCCTCCGAAGTAGCTCTTTTGATTTGTTGGTTTCTCCATAGCACCTTAACGGATATCACCTCCTTGTTCCTCAATCTCTTTACTTGCCTATCCAAAATCTAAATCGAAACCTCCTCATAGGTCAAGTTATCCTCAACAACACCTACAACACCAAGAGCCACAATAGCATTAGGATCACCAACACATTTCCTCAACAAAGAGACATGAAACATCAGATGAACCAAATTCATTTCACTAGGAAACTTCAATTCATAAGCTACCTTGCAGACCCTCTTCATGACATCATAAGGAACAACATATCTTGTACTCAACTTTCCTTTTTTACCAAAACGGACTACACCTTTCATTGGAGAAGCTTTCAAATGAACCCAATCACCCACTTTGAATTCAAGGTCTCTGCTTCTCACATCAGCATTGGATTTTTGACGACATTGGGCCATCTTCAACATTTCCCTAATCATCCTCACCTTCTCAAGAGCCTCCAGGACCAGATCTGGCCCCAATAAAGCCACCTCTCCAACCTTAAACCAAACAAACAGTGATCTACAACATTTCCCATAAAGAGCCTCAAAAGGAGCCATATCGATGCTAGAGTGATAGCTATTGTTGCAGGCGAACTCAATCAAAGGAAGATGTCATCCCAACTACCCCTCAACACCATTACACAAGCCCTTAGCATATCCTCAAGTGTTTGAATGGTTCTTTCAGCTTTGCCGTCCGTTTGGGGGTGAAAGGTCGTACTAAAGTGAACTTTTGTACCAAGACCCCTTTGAAAAGACCTCCAAAAGTGTGAAATGAATTGTGAACCACGATCCAATATGATGGAAAAAGGAACCCCATGTAACCTCACTAACTCACGGATATACAACCTTGCATACTCTTCATCCTTATGTGGTCTTAACCGGTAGAAAGTGCGCCAATTTTGTCATCCTATCAACCACCACCCAAATGAAATCAAAACCTTTTCTAGTCTTGGGAAACCCAACCACAAAATCCATATTAATCACCTCCCACTTCCAAGTAGGAATCTCTAATTCTTGGGTTAGGCCACCTAGCCTCTGATGAACGGCTTTCACTTGTTGATAACTATGGCAACCAGAAATGAACATGGCAATGTCCCTCTTGATGCCTCCTACCAATACACATCTCTTAAGTATCTATACATTTTGGTAGAACCGGGGTGGATAGAATAAAGAGAATTGTGGCCTTCATCAAGAATTTTCTCCCTCAAGCCATCAACACAAGGCACATACAACCTACCTTGGTACCTAAGGGCACCATCTCCCTCTCGGAAGAAAACCTCTACTTTACGGTCTTTCGCCAAGGCCTTCAATTCAAGCAAGGAGGAGTCAAGGCCTTGTTTTTCTATCACCTCATCAACAAAAGAAGACTTAGACTCATCAACAACCACAACACCAACATCACCAACCTCTTCCAACCTAACCCCCAATCTATCCAATTGATGCACCTGTCTAGCCTTTTCCCTACCACCGTTAACATGGGCTAAGCTACCCATAGACACCCTACTCAAAGCATCGGCCACCACATTTGCCTTACCCGAATGATAGTGCACACTCATGTCATAGTCCTTGAGAAGTTCTAACCACCTCCTTTGCCTCAAGTTGAGGTCTTTTTGAGTGAAGACATATTGGAGGCTCTAGTGATCGGTGAACACATCAGCATGCACCCCATACAAGTAGTGACGCCAAATCTTTAATGCAAACACAATGGCAGCTAACTCTAGATCATGGGTAGGGTAATTCATTTCATGCACTTTGAGTTGCCTAGAGGCATAGGCTATGACCTTACTATTTTGCATTAGCACACAACCCAACCATACTCGAGATGCATCACAATACACAACAGAACCCTCAAGCCCATCTGGTAGTGACAATATAGGAGCAGACACAAGCTCGTATTTCAATGTTTGGAAGCTCCTCTCACATTCATCGGTCCAGACAAACTTAACCTTCTTTTGAGTCAATTTTGTCATAAGGAAAGCAATGGAGGAGAACCAATTCACAAACCTTCTATAATAACCCGCTAGGCCCAAGAAGCTCCTAATATTCGATGGGGTCAATGGTCTAGGGTAATTTCTAATCACATCAATTTTCTTAGGATCCACTTTTATACCCTCCCTCGAAACCACATGACCCAAGAATGCAACCTCCTTTCAACCAAAATTCACACTTATCATATTTAGCATACAATTTCTCCTCACTCAATCTCTGCAACACCACCCTTAAATGACCCATATGCTCCTCCCTACTATGTGAATAGATCAATATATCATCAATAAGGACCATGACTTAGGAAATCAAGATAAGGTTTAAAAACCCTATTCATTTGGTCCATGAAGATGGTCGGTGCATTGGTCAACCCAAACGACATCACAACAAACTTATAATGCCCATATCTAGTCTGAAAGGCCATCTTTGGAATATCATACTCCCTCACCCTCACTTAATGATACTCGGACCGAACATCAATCTTAGACAAGAAGCTAGCCCCTTGCAATTGGTCAAACAAATCATCAATCCTTGGAAAAGGACACCTATTCTTAACGGTGACCCTATTGAGTTACCGGTAGTCAATGCACTTTCTAAGTGACCCATCCTTCTTTTTCACAAACAATACCAAAGCACTCCAAGGTGATTGATTAGGTCTTATAAGTCCTTTCTTTAACAAATCTTTCAATTGCTCCTTTAACTCCTTCAACTCCACCGGGGCAATACGATAAGGGTGTCTGGAGATAGGTTGAGTATGGGGAAGGAGATTTATACCAAAATCTATCTCCCTTTTAGGAGGAACACCAGGAAGGTTATTTGGGAAGACATCAAGAAACTCATTTATAATCAGAAACAACTCAATGGAAGGGACTTTGGACTCAATATCTTAACCCTCACAAGATGGTAAAGACACCCCTTGGAGATCAACTTACGGGCCTTAATGCATGAAATGAATCTACCCATGACCACCAAATCTTGACTTTCCCGCTCAAGGATGGGTTCATTAGGAAATTGAAAACTGACCCTATGGGTTCTACAATCAATAGAAGCATAGTAGGTATGTAACCAATCCATCCTAAGAATGACATCAAAATCTACCATGTCTAATTCAACAAGATCACAAGGCAACAACTTATGCAAAATGCAAATAGAACAACTTCTATAAACTTTCCTAGCAACAATAGAGGCACCAATAGGAGTAGACACTTTATATGACTCATGCAACAACTCGGGAACAACATGGAACATTTTAGCAACAAAAGGGGTAACAAAAGAGAGAGTGGCACCCGGATCAATCAAAGTATACACATCAAATTCAAACATTTTCAACATACCGGTAGCAACAATGGGAACCTCACCAACCCCTTGCCTCCGATGTAGTGCATAAAATCGGTTGTCCTAAGCACCACCTTGAGGACCACCTCTATGAAATGGGACCACATTTCCACCCCAACACTTGCCACGGTTTCTTGGACATCCGTCTTCTTGTGACCAAGCTTCCCACATTCATAGCATGTATCAGAACCCTTTAAACATGGGCCTCCATGGCCCCTTCCACATAGGTCACACATTTATAGGAGCCACAAAACCAACACATTGAGGCTTAGGGAATTCATTGGCAAATCCCCAATTAGTAGTAGACCCTTGGCCTTGAAGAAATCTAGCACCCTTATGGAATTTACCCTCAATCGGGCCCTCTTGGCCTCATGCCCCTTCTCTTCCTCAACTTTTATTCCTCTATTTGTCGTCACTAATTAGTATGGCAGACCAACATTCTTCACTTACAAGTCGGAGACCCTTATCACAAACTTATTAAACCTAGATCTAGGATCGGCTACCAAATAAGGAGCATACTTTGAAAGTTAATTAAACTTGAGGGCATACTCCCTCACACTCATAACACCTTGTTTCGAGTTCATGAACTCTACCATCTTAGCTTCCTAAGCTCAATAGGGAAAAACGGACTAAGGAAAGCCAATCTGAACTCTTCCCAAAGCACCATATTACCAATTTCCTTCTCACCCTTCCATTGGTCATTCCATATTTGGGCTGCCCCTTTGAGTTGGTGCGCTGCCAACTCCACCTTTTTATTTGGCTCAACACCCATGATATTCAAGATTTTGTAGACCTCATCAATGAACTCTTGTGGATCGTCATCCACCTTTGGCCCATAGAATACTGAAGGATTCATCCTCATGAAGTCTCTTACCCTAGCTTTGGGGGTAGTAGTAGAGGGGCTTGGGCCCCTTGATTGACTTTGTTGGCCACAACTTGGGCAAGCATAGTGAGAGCATCCCGGAGCTCACCATTGGTAAGTTGCTCCTCGGGAGTTTGGGCCCTTCTCGAGTGTTTGTCATGATGTAGCATAGCAAAGAATAATCGTTAGGGGGGAAACTCACTACAACTCTATAGCACAACGTAAAACATGAAGAAGGAAAATATTTCCTAAAACGCCTTATAGCCTCCTATTCATAGTCATGTTGCGCTTCATATCCATAAATAGGAATCTAATCGATGCAGTGTGTTGGACTACGAGGATCTATCAACCTAGTGCTCTAATACCAAGTTTGTCACTATCCAAGCCTTGGGCCTAGACGTGACATGACAAATGGAGAACCCGGAGGAACCTAATCAAGCCTCTTAACTTGTCATTTCACATCATTAGTCGTGGAAGAACATAAACAACATAAAAGAGTAGGAATTGAGGCAATGGGACTAAGGGAAAAACTTGTATAACATCATAATCAAGAGACAAGAGTCAAGCTCGTATCATAGATACATAACATGTCCAACGAGCACCTCTAATACATAGATAAGAGCGAGGTCCAAGGCAAAGGAACCGGGCTCACCCTCATAGTTAAAATAGAATATAAGAAAGAATGTCTCAATACATAATAAGAGCAACATAGAGTAAGGTTCCCCAAGTGGAGAACTTACTAACTAGCTTAAGTAGTATCGAACTAGCCACTTGGAGGAAGAGGATGATCAACTTGGGCACCGGTTCCTACATGCTGACATCATGTAGGCATAGAGTATGCATTAGTACATTTGAATGTACTAAGTATATAGGATGTAACGCAACAAGAGATGGACATCATAATCAAAATGCATAACAATAGACAATAGATATAAGATTACAATATGGCATGAATGATCAATGCATAAGTAAAACAGGCTTAAGTAACTCACGCTCATATAGGGTATCATATGTGTAGAAGAGACCAAACTAGCTTTTCAAGGTACAAATCCCTTGGTGGTTGATGATGGATTCACCCTATCACCCTAGCGGTGTGGTACAAACCCCTCACATGGTTGATGATAATCACACCTTATCACCACGGTGGCGAAGTACAAACCCCTCACATGGTTGATGAGTACAAACCCCCACCTTGGTTACCTGGGCTCTTGTCCCCCCGGATTAGGTATGGTCTAATCAACACTTTATATAGAGTATATCATATACGTAAGCTCATTTCACAATCATATAGTCAATCATATTATATCTCATTCTTTGGACTTTCAATTCCTCAAGAAACCACATCCGGACTTTGTCATTCTATCTACAACAACCCAGATAAGGTCAAAGTGCTTCCTTGTCTTAGGCAACCCAACCACAAAATCCATGTTGATCTCTTCCCGCTTCAAATTCGGTATTTCTATGTCTTGGGCTAGGCTACCTGGCCTTTGATGTTCGGCTTTCACTTGTTGGCAATTGTGATAGTGGTTATGATCTTGGCAATATCCCTCTTCATAACACCCTACTAATACACCTCCTCAAGTCTCTATAAATATCTGTAGAACCGAGGTGAATAGAATAGGATGAATTATGGGCCTTCTTGAAGATCAACTCCCTTAAGTCACCAACATTAGGCACACACAACCTAACTTGGTACCTAAGGGCACCATCTCCCCCTTGGGAGAAAACCTCCACTTTAACATTCCTCACCAAGGCCTTCCACTCTAGCAAGGTGGGGTCAAGAAATTGATTTGCCTTTACCTCCTCAATCAAAGAAGATTTAGAACTATCAACAATCACTACACTACCATTTTCAACTTCATCCAACCTAACCCCCAATCTAGCCAACCAGTAAACTTCTCTAGCCACCTCTTTACCACCATCACCCATATGAGCTACACTATCCATGGACACTCTACTTAGAGCATCGACCACAAAATTATCTTTGTCGGGGTGATAATGCACACTCATATCATAATTGAAACCACCCCAAAAAGTGCCTAAAAACGTGCTTTGAAAATGCCCGTAATCTTATTTTCCATATATCTAAAAATCCATTTGTTATTTCAAAAATCTGACTTCATGTTATTGTTTAAAGGGTCAAATTGAGTGGGAAATGGGTATAACCCAAATTTTAGAGCAACCGTATAAAAATCAGAAAATCACAAGAAACACTATTTAGGAGGGTCAACTTTGAAGGGGAATATCTCTTAGCACACAAAGAATTGAGTGGCCTACGACCTACCAAATTAAATCCTTTGAATTATCTTTCCAAAGCACTTGGTTTCACCTCATAATCGAGTTTGGATGAAGGATTTATGCACATATTTATAGAACTCATTTGTGTAGAAAATGCAGATTCCAATGAGGTATTCGAGTCGCCTCCCCGATGCACCCCTGTTGTTTTTTGTGCCTGTTTTAATTTTTTTTCAGTCCAAGAATTTTAGGTCTTAGGCTTAAGGGTTCCCACACTTGAAAATACATATACTTAGCCTTATTTCACTCTCATATCATCCTAAACATTCCCCAATACTCACTCAAACACTTAGACTCATATTTCACCCTCAATTCAAGTCCCAAACTCATCACCAATCCTATGGATTTCATCAAGGATCTCATTCAAGCTTCAAGTCTCCATTTCTAATCTTCTTCAAGGGTTCTCTAAAGTCAAGATATGTGTTGTTGAACAATTGGGTCTTTTCATACATGGTGCCTAAGCCTCCTCTTTACTAATATTGCATGATTTAAAGTTCATTTTACATGTGGGTCTTGTATATTGAGAAATTTACTACACAGTGATTTTAGTTCATGAAAGTATGGTTGTTTTAGCATGTTTTGGACTCCAAATCTTGGATCTAATGTTGGACTTGATGAGGGGTTTTGATGAGTATGTCTTGAGGGTGTTGCAAGGTGTTGAATGATGGTTTTACTAAAGATTTTATTGCATGATTTTATCTCTAAATTGCATAGTCTATTACCACCATTACGCACCCACCAAGTGTTTGATAAAATGTCCGGCTAGGGTTTCTTGAGAATTGAAGGTCCAATGCATGTCTTATGAGTTAAATGGTGTTATAATGATTATATGATGATGAAATAAATATGGAATGATGATGTGATGATTGTATGAATATGATGTATAATGAGGAGAGGAAGTGTAGGTATATGATGACTTTGTGATTATGATAGGGATGCCTATATGAGTTGTTTTCATGTAGAAGTACCTATGGTGTTGCATGTTGTTGTTGAGTCCTTATGATTGTTGTATGCTTGAGAAATTGAGCAGTTCTTTCTCGGAGCACCCCCTTGTTGGCCTCCTTTTGCCCTTGGACCCATATTAGCACCTTGTCCTTGTGGACACCCATCTCTACTTTTGTTTTGAGCCTAAGGACAATCAATAACCTTATGATCCACTTCACCACAAAAAAACAAGCATTAGAATTTTTCAAACACGGACCACCATGGATTCTTCCATACTTTTGGCACTTAGGGTGATTCATCCAACCATCACCACCTCCAAATCTTGGATTATCATTAGCAAATCTCTTATTAGGAGTATTGGAAGACCCTTGGATTATAACTTCTTCCATCGAGAAAACTGGCCACCCTTGGAACCTTGGAAACCACCTTCTAAACGATCCCTCTTGGACTCACCACTTCTTCCTTTTTTAAGATTTTACCCCTCTAGTTTCTCGAAATCTGTCATGAGCCAAGGAAAATCCATATCAGCTACTAGCATAGTGGTACGACACTCCTCATTGACCAAGTCAGACACTCTTGACACAAATTTATTCATCCCTTATCTATGATTGGCAATAAGTTGTGGAGCATACTTGGAGATCTTATTGAACTTGAGGGCATACTCCCTCACACGTATGGAACCTTGCTTAAGGTTTATAAACTCCATCATATTAGCCTCCGTTAGCTCGATAGGAAAGAATCGGTTAGGGAATGCAGCTTTAAAGTCCTCCCAAGGAATATAGCATCATCATCTCTCCTCTCCAATTTCCATTTGGTGAACCAAATTTCAGCCATACCTTTGGGTTGGTAGGCCACCAACTCCACTTTTTCTCCAAATATATCCCCATGATGGATAGCACTTTATATACCTGATCGATGAATTGTTCGAGATCCTCTTCCGGCTTAGATCCATGGAACTTTGGTGGGTTCATTCTTGTGAAATCCCTCACGCTATAGGCCGGAGTAGGAGCATGAGAGGCTTGGGCCCCTTGGTTCATTTGGTTGGTTATAGCATGGGCCAACACTGTGATAGCATCTCAGAACTCTTCTTGAACTACCCCTCCATCTTAAGGAGCTTGACAAGTGGAGGGGTCGGTTGCTCCTAGGGTGTATGGGCTCTCCTTACTCTCCCTCTTGGAATCGATATGATCTAGAAAGGAAATGAGCATTCGTTACGGAAAAAGCCTTACATTTACATCTACAGCCCGATCTAGACCATGAAGAAGTGAAACATTTCCTAAAACGCCTCATAGCCTCTTATTCATAGTTATGGCGTGCTTCACAACCCTGAATAAAACTGTAATCGATGTGGTGGGTTGGATTCCGAGGACCAATAATAACCTAGTGCTCTAATACCAAGTTTATCATGACCTAAGCCTCAGGCCTAGACGTGACATGGATAATGGGGGACCCGAAGGGAACCCAAACAAGCCTCTTAGCATGTCATTCCCACATCCTTGGTCACACAAGGAAAATAAGCATCACATGATATAATAAAAAGGGAAGCGGGAGTAAGGGAAAGTCTTTGATAATCATAAAAGTATAAAAAAGTCAAGCTCATAGCATAAGTACATCATAATATCCAACAACACCTCTAACTTGGAATAGAGCGGGGGCTAATACAATTTTTGGGCTCACCCTCATAGTAACAAGTATTCAACATAATGAAGCCTCAAAATAGTAAGAGTAATATAGATAGTGTCCTTGGACTTGAGGACTCACCAATGCTTATCTCCGAAGTACCAAACTAAACACGTGGTGGATGATCAAAAAGTGCTCTGATCCATACATTATAATATCATATAGGCATAGAGTATGTATTAGTACATTCAAATGTACTAAGTATGCAAGATGCAATGCAACAAGACATAAGCCAATATAGTCAAAATGCATAATCATAAGCAATGGATATATATAATCTCAATATGGCATGCATGATCAATCCTCAGAACAAAACATGCTTGTAAATCATTCCTATTGCACAATATATATAGCATATGTTTGTGGGAAGTGACCTCAACCGACATAGATAAGCAGCTACAACTTGGACTCTGAGGCCTGACAACCCCTTTTTAAGGTGACCGAGCATGAAACCCCCGGCTAAGTGTGGTCTACTTTCCAAGGAAAATCAAACATGATAACATGAACTAGATAGATCCACTAGTATAGCAAGGGTAATAATCATAATCCTATGGTGCCACATAGTTTAGAGACTAAAAAATTTATGTAGGGACCCCTTGAGTTGAGCCATCATCTTAACCCTCAATTAGTGCTAAGTCAATGAAACGCCCCAAAAAGTGCTCAAAAATGTACCTTAGAAATGCCAATAATCTTAATTTTCATATATCTCAAAATCCATGCGTGTATTGAATTCTGACTTCATATTCTTGATCAGGGGGAACATTGAGTGGGAATTGGGTATAGCCCAAATTTTAGAGAAACTATAGAAAAATTTGATTTTCCCAAGTTTGCGTAAAATAGTAGGGGTGCGTGTTGGCTCCACGATGCGGAGCCATTACAGAGTAGTGTATTTTGTTGCTAGTTTTCTTATTTCTATATAAGGCTTTGGGGTCTTGGGACTAAGCCTTCCTATGCGTCAAAATACCTATAGTTAGTTATTTTTCAACCCCATATCATTCAAGATATTCTCCAAAACCCTCACTAACACTTAGCCAAATATTTCACCTGATTCAAGTGTCCCAAACTCACTTCCAAATCTCAACAAATTCATTCAAACTTCAAGTTATCATTAAAATCATCATTAAGGAAATTCACAAATTTGAGGTATATGGGTTTGAACCATTGGGTCCTTTCACCCATAGTGCTCAACCTTTCTTTTTATGAAAATGGCATATTTTCAAGTTCTTTTGCTCATGGGTGTTACTTATTATGGATTATGCTTATAAATTATGTTGGCGTTTTGGGAAATGTTGATTGGAAACACTTGTTTTAGCTGTGTTAAGCTTATACTATGAGATGATTGGGCTATTGTGTCTATGCATGTTTTGAGCCATGAAACTATGTTCTATTGTGGGATTTGATGAGGGGCTTCAAGTTATTTTACATGAGGGTGTTACCAAATGTTGGTAGGTTGATTTACTTTGGATTTTCCCACATGAATCCACTCTTGAATCTCATGATTTTAAACTAGCATTACGCACCCGCCAAGTGTTTGATAAAATGTCCAATTGAAGATTTTTGAGTTAATGATGATCATGGCTTATGAGTCAAGTGACTTTATGATAATGAAAGGAATGTATGTATATGTTGAATTCATGAAAAGTATCTCAAGTGTTGCAAGTTGACCACACCTTTTTGGGGAGCGACATGCCCAATCACCTTATGAGGAGGTGACAAGCCTTGACCACCTTGTCGGGGGGTGACATGCCCATACTACCATGTTGAGGGGTATATACCTTGACCAACTTGTCAGGGGTGACATGCACATACTAACACGTTGGGGGGTATATACCTTGACCACCTTGTCGGGGGTTGACATTCCTGTACTAGCATGTTGAGAAATATATACCTCAATCACCTTCCAAGGGGGTGACATGCCTTGATTCCAAGTACAGGGTTGCTTGGTCTATGATGATGGTCTCTTCTTACATATGTATTATATTTTATATAAGTATGTTTTATTTCAAGCATTAACCATGCATGCCATGTTGCTAATATACTATCTCTTGTTTATGTATATGCATTTTGGTTATGTTTTCTATCTCTTGTTACATTGCATCCTACATACTTAGTATATTAAGACATACCAACACATTCTCTATGCCTACATGATGTTACAATGTAGGAACTGAAGCCCCTCACGATCATCCTCTTATGTCTAGTTGGTTATGAAGAATAGCTATTGGTGAGTCCTCAAGTTTGGGGACACTAGCTTTGTACTCCTCCTTTTGTTATCTCTTATGTTGAACTTTGATAATAAAAAGGGTGAGCCCAGAAAGTGTCTTGGCCCCCGCCAATCTATGCTAGAGGTTGTTGGACAAGTTATGTGATTATGCTTTGAGCTTTGACTCTTTGATGATTTATGCTATTAAAGAATTTCGTTAATACCTTTATCTTTGATTGTACTCTCTTATTGTTATTTACTTTGCTTCCGCAACCAAAGATGTGTAAACAATATACTAAGAGGCTTGTTTGAGGACCCTTTAGGTTCCCATTCGCGTGTAATATCTAGGACCTAGGCTTGGGTCGTGACAAACTTGGTATCAGAGCACTAGGTTTTTAATGGTCCTCAACATCCAGCACAACGTGTCAATTAGAGTCTTATTCATGGTTGTGAAGTGCACCACAACTATAAGTAAGAGGCAACGAACCGTTTTACGAAATGTTTCCCTTCTTCTTGACCTATGTCGTGCTATAGAAGTTTAGGTAAGGTTTTCCCCTAACAAAAGTTCTTTGCTATTTTAGATCATGCCTATCCCAAGAGGAAGAAGAGATCATCCACCTGAAGAACAACCAACTCATGAAGAGTTTTGAGATGCCATTGCCATGTTAGCTCAAACTTTGACTAATCAAATAAACCAAGGGGTCCAAGCCCCTTATACTCCTACCCCGACATCTAGGGTAAGAGATTTTATGAGTATGAACCCACCAGAGTTCCATGGGTCTACAGTGGATGAAGATCCTCAAGAATTTATTGATGAGGTGTACAAAGTGTTGTCTATTATGGGTGTTAGATAAGAGAAGAAAGAAGAGTTGGTGCGCTATTAACTCAAAGGGGTGGCCCAAATATGGTTTACTTAATCGAAGGAGGAGAAGGGGAACAACAATGTGAACCTTTAGGAAGAGTTTAAGGCGACATTTCTCAACTGGTTCTTCCTTCTTGAGCTTAGGGAGGACAAGATGATGGATGTTACGAATTTGAAGTAAGGTTCCATGAGTGTGAGGGAGTATGCCCTCAAGTTCAAGCAACTCTCTACAATTGGTGGCCGAC
>JAPFFP010070784.1:0-24316 GCA_026153255.1 Solanum medicagineum
ATCCTATAAAGGGGGGGGGGGGGGTAGCCCGAGGGGTTGAGTATAACCTAGCCAGGGACAAACTCGATACAGTTTCACCACTATAGACATCTCCTTTTCAGCTTGTTAATACCATTTATCATCTTAGAAGCATGCCAAACATAGAAATCCTTTATAATATTTATACAAAGTGCATAGATATATGTTGGTTCTCCTAAGCCTTATCGGCAATGGGTGCCAGTCCACCCTAACGGGACTTTGGGGTGTGACAGTAGATAAGTCAAAATAATGAAATTTAAGAGGGATAGGAACTAAGGGACAATCTACATAAACTTAAAAGATAAAAATCAAATCCATACATACACGACCAAACATCCAATAATACCTCTAAATATAGATAGGGAATGAGGCTTAGATATGTCCAAAACTCACCCTCAATGTATAGTAAGTAGAACAAAATATCATACTCTTAAAATGAAAGCTAGACAACTAAATTTTTGTAGTTTAAACACTTGAATTTTTCTAGTACCATTCAGATATAATGAGATTGAGACAATGCTAGACCTTGAGGAGTTTTGTGAATCTTAATTCCGAACATATCAAGTCAGCAACTCCTAGTCTTTCACATCATACTTACTAGCAATCATATGATTAATAGCATTTATGCTAGCAATGTCATTACTCATTATTAACATATCATCCACATATTAGAAAATAATGATAAATTTATTTGGAGTTTTATCAATGTAAACACATTTGTCACACTCATTAATTTTGAAACCATTTGACAACATTGTATGGTCAACTTTTACATGCCATTTTTCGATTCTAGTTTTAGTCCATATAATGACTTTACAAGTCTGCATACCTTCTTTTTATATTTAGAAACTATGAACTCTTCTGGTTGTTCTATATAGATTTCTTTCTCCAAATCT
The DNA here is from genome assembly GCA_026153255.1 of Solanum medicagineum. Lineage (NCBI taxonomy): Eukaryota > Viridiplantae > Streptophyta > Magnoliopsida > Solanales > Solanaceae > Solanum > Solanum medicagineum. The sequence goes on from JAPFFP010070784.1 coordinate 915, forward strand.
CTATTTAGGAAGATTGTTTTGACATCCATTTGATAAATTTCTAAATTGTACGCCACCGCTAATGCTGTTAACATTCTAATTGATGTGATTCTAGTTATCGGTGAGTACATATCAAAATAGTTAAGACCTTCACATTGTTTAAATCTCTTAACAACGACCCTCATTTTATATTAATCAATAGTACAATCAACTTTCATTTTCCTTTTAAAGATCTATTTAGGCCCTAAGGATTCCAAGAGGAAGATAAACCAATTCCCATGTAGGATTATTTCATTATGGATTCAATCTTACTATTGACTACCTCTTTCTAATATTGCGCTTCCAAAGAGGTCATGGCTTCTCTGAAAGTTCGAAACTCATTTTCTAGTAAAAATGTTATAAAATATGACCCAAAGGAAGTAGACGTTCTTTGACATTCGCTACACCTTGAATTTTCCTCATTATGTTCACTCTCCTTTGTTTCTTCTTGCATGCATTTTGTTTCTTCATGAGTTGATTCATATTATTTCTTATACGCATATACTATTTCAAGGAACTCAGCATTATTTGATTCAACTACAATATTAACATGAATGTAAGAATTTTCTAATCTATGCACTAGAAATCGATATGCTTTATTATTCATACCATATCCTATGAATACACAATTGATCGTCTTTGGTCCTACTTTTGTCTTTTTAGGTTTAGAATTATGGACCTTAGCTAAATACGCCCCACACTTTCAAGTATTCAAGGTTAGACTTTACTTCTTTCCATTTTTCATATGGAATAAATTTTATTTTACTAAGGGAAATTCGCTTGAGTACTTGACTGGCCATAAGGATAGGTTTTACCCCAGAACTAATTAACATGACATTCATCATCTCCGTAAGTGTTCTATTTTCCTTTTCGCAATTCCATTGGATTGTGGTGAGTAAAGGGCTGTTGTTTGATGAACAATATCATACTTCAAACATACTTTCAAAAAAGAAGATTCTTATTCGCCACCCCTACCACTCCTTATTATTTTGATCTTTTTGTTTAGTTTTGTTTCTGTCACGATCCATGCGTAAGGCCTAGACATGACAAGACGAATGGGGAACCCAAAGGGATCCTAAACAAGCCTCTTAGCATATCATTACACATCCTTGGTCGCGGAAGAAATAAACAACAATAGAGAATAGGAATAAGGGAAAAAGGGGCTAAGGGAAGTCTTTCATATCATAAAACATCGAAGAGTCAAAGAGAGTCAAGCTCAAGCGTAATTACATAACTTGTCCAACAACACCTCTGAACATAGAACTTAGTGGGGGCCAAGACAAGCAATTAAGCTCACCCTCATAGTCAAAACATACAATAAAGGAAAGAGAGTCTTTATACATAGCATAAGATAAAAGACATTGTCCCCAAAATTGAGGACTCACCATCTTGCTTTGTATAGATAGTATTAGCCACGGGCAGGATGAGATGATTGTGAGGAGCTCCAGTTCTTACACGGTAGCATCATGTAGGCATTGAGTATGTGTTAGTATGTTTGAATGTACTACGTATTTAGGATGCAATGCAACAATAGATAGGCAACCTTGTAAAAATGCAATTTCATAAGCAATGGATATCATAATAACAATATGACATGTATGAATGATACTTGAAGTAAAACATGCTTATATAGGACATATTACATGTGAAGGAAGAGACCATCATCATAGACCAAGCAACTTAGTACTTGAAATCCAAGGTAGACCACCCGTTAGATGTGATTGATGAATCAACCCCTCAATTGGTTTATGGATATGACCACCCTCCATTGAAAGTGAATGAGGTATCAACCCCTCAATTGGTTGATGGCTTAGCACCCCCATCTGAGGCAATTGAGGTATCAACACTTCAATTGGTTGACGGACATAACCACCCTCCACCGAAAGTGATTGAGGTATCAACCCCTCAATTGGTTGATAGCTTACCACCCCTATTCGAGGCAATTGAGGTATCAACCCCTCAATTGGTTATGGTCAACGAACAACATTGTAGATGCATATCATGAAGTCAACACATAAATACCATAATCATCATAAAGTTAATTAACTCATATGCCACGCATTAGGCCTTCAACAACTCAAGATACATTAACCGGACATTTTATCAAACACTTGGTGGGTGTGCAGTGCTAGTATAAAACTATGCAATTCTAGAGTGATATCATGCAAGTAAACTTGAAGTAAATTAACCCACCAATACTAGGTAATACCATCATACACAATATACATCAAAACTCTTCATCAAATCTCAAGATAGATCATGGATTCAAAGTTCAAAACATGCTTAAACAGTCATACTTTTATGAAATCCCAACATAGTTCATAGTCAAATTTATAATAAATAAGACCCATAAGTAAATCAACCTAGAAGCATAAAATTTATGTAAAAAGGAAGCTTGGGTACCATGGGTGAAAGGAAAAATGGTTGAAACCCATATACCTTAGCTTTGGAGAATTCCTTGATGAAGATTGAGATGAGAACTTGAAGCTTTAGTGAAATCCTTAAGATCCGGAATGAGATTTGGCACTTGAATTTTGAGTTAAATATTTGTCTAAGTATTTGAGAGAGTATTGACAAATATCTTGTATGATATAAAGGTGAAATATGGTTAAGTATAGGTATTATCATGCATGGGAAGACTTAGGCCCAAGACCCAAAAGCCTTGGACCGAAACAACAAAACTGGACGAAAATAACACTAGTCCGCGATGGGTCTGCGTGGTGGTACCATCGTGGATCAACATTGGAATTCCAAATTTTTGGAATTTTAACTTTTGATACGGTGGCTTTAAAATCGGAGTTAGATCCACTTCCCACTCAATTTTCCCCCTAAACAAAAATATAAAGTCGGATTTTTGATATCACATACTGATTTTGAGATATATGAAAATTACAATAGGGGCACTTTCGAGGCACATTTTGGCCATTTTTTGGGGTCGTTTCAGTTTCAACTGCACTTTTTTACTATTTGAATGCTTTAATTGCCTCATTTTTACTACTAAGTAAATAAACATTGTAGTATCACGTACAGTCGTCAATAAATGTTATGAAATATTTCTTTCCACTATGAGATGGTATTGACTTCATGTTATAAATATCTGTGTGCATTAAGTCCAAGGGATTTGAATTCTTTTTATCTGACTTACAAGGATGCTTAATATACTTAGATTCAGCACAGACTTGACACTTTGACTATTTATTTTTAAAATTTGGCAATACATTCAAACACTAATTTTTTTGCAAGGTTTTATAATTGACATATTCTGAATATGAATGATATAAATTATTTGACTTAAGTAAGTAAAAAGAAGCCTGAAATTTTTTACTTTCAACAACCATTACATTTAGTTTGAAAAGGCCTTCAGTAAGGTAACATTTTCCTACATACATTTGATTTTTGCTAATTACAACTTTATTTGAAACAAGAACATATTTAATCTGTTCTTAACTAAGAGACCAGCAAAAACTAAGTTCTTCCTCATTTCTTTAACATGGCAAACTCAATTTAGAGTCATCACCTTGTCGGATGTCATCTTCAAACATACTTTGCCATAACCTTCAACTTTTTTTTGTGGAAGAATTTTCCATTTAAATGGTCTCATCAAGTGTAGTAGGGGCATATGTTGCAAAAGCTTCTTTAACTGCACAAATATGTGAAGTGGATTGAGAATTAAGCCACCACTCCTTGCGATTTCCTACCAAGTTGCATTGAGTCACATGGCACAGAGGTTCTACTTCTTCATTCTTCTCAATCATATTTGCTTGATTCTTTTTCTTTTGCTTCTTTTGAAAGGGGAAATCAAGGGCTATATGTCCAACCTTTTCACAGTTATGACAATTTTCTTTAATCCTCATTTTAGGCGGGTTGCGTGTTGGTCCAGATGACTTCTTTCTCGTTTTGACATTTCCCCTTCTTCAATGACATTTGTCCCTGCTATTGTTGAATTTTTTTATGATATCTTTTCTGCCACCATATTGTCCTCTTGAATTCTCAAGCATACGCTAAGATCTTCAACAGTCATCTCCTTGCATTTATACTTTAGATAGTTCTTGAAGTCCTTCCAAAGTGGGGGTAACTTCTCAATGATTGCTGGTACTTAAAAAGTATCATTCACAACTAATCCTACATTAAAAATTGTGTGAGTATCAAGAACAAATTTAATATGTTCATACTAGGTATTATATAAATTTATACCTTCAAGAAGGAGATCATGAATTATAACTTGCGACTTCCAAATATGGGTAATAGTTTTACAATCTAATATCTTGAAGTCCAGGAACTTTGTCATAATAAATTTTTTTTATTCTGGCATCTTCAGTTTTGTACTTATTTTCCAAAGCATCCAGAGTTCCTTGGAAGTCTTCATGTTACTGTACACATTGTACATATCATCTTGCACGCCACTTAGAATGTAGTTTCTACATAGGAAATTTGAGTGCTTCCAAGATTCAATCACTGAGAGTTGTTCATCATCTGGAATTTCTTCAAAGAATATAGGAACATATTCATTAATAAACCTCTGCAGGTTTAGGGCAGTCAAGTAGAAGAACATCTTCTACTGCCACCTTTTAAAATCAACATCGGTAAATTTTGCAGGTTTTTTCGCCGGTGGAATTGTAGGGGCAACATTTGAATGATTTGAAGATGCAATAAATGCTACTGTAGCACTCATTGCTCCAATATTAAATTCACTTGGATTAGTCATTTTTCTATCTCAAATAGACAAACAACATAGTATGTAGAATACTAATAAAAAAGATAGATTCTATTATCAATAGAATGAATTTTAATGATGAAGTTCTTATAACTTAAAATTAATTCCAAACTCAACCGAAGTAGAAGCATAGAAGGCTTTAATGTCTAAAATCAAAAGATAAAAATATAGAAATAAAAATATTAAATTACTTAAACTAGTTATCTCAGTAATTTAATAGCAATACAGAAAACAGAATCTAAAACTAAAATACGTTTAACAATCTGAGTCAACAAAATTCACTGTGTGTCCTTATGGAATTTAATTCCCTCATTATACCCGAGGTTTGAGAATTATTTTCTCCCAAGATAAACTATATTAATAATGGTACCTCAAACTCTTGTAATTTTCAGCAAACTCAACGAATCAGTAATGGATTCACATAGAGTCGAATTTATTTCATAAGAAAATACATGTAGAAGAAGAGAAAATTCAATGTCTGGAAAATGCAGAAATGGCCTCTATTAGCAATGTTGGGGGCGAATTTACCTATTCAGAACAGTGTCATCCGTTCAGAACATGTACGGTATCTTTTGGGAACAAATATGACTGTTCTGAAAGAACAATTACGCGCAAGTTTTAAAAATTAGTTAAACTAATTTTCCGTATTAATTTATTTAATAAATAATCTATAAATTAATTTAATTAATAAATAATTTATGAATTAAATAATTAATTAAAAAAATTAAAAAAGAAAAATTTGAGATTGGTTGAATAAGTTTTGTACAAAAAATTTATCAATCAAATCATTTACTGAAGTTGAAGTCATAGTTGAACCCGAGATGAGCGAGTGACCACGACGACGATGACGACATGAAGGGATCCCCTCTACTTTACTCTTTAAGAGCTATAGGAAGTGTTTCCTAATATAAGGATAAAACTTTTACTCTATTTTACCGATGAGGTAGAAATGACTTTTCATTTGCTTTTAATTGGTTCCCCCTATATTTTCCTTATTCATTCAATCTTCATTTTCTAATTCAGACTTACTACTTAAACCCAACAGGACACATATACTTAACTCGACAAATACATGTATCCAAGGAATCAACAAAAGTAAGATACTATTTAAATAAGGATTGTAAGTAAAATGCTTAATTTAAGGAGGAAATCACTTCTTTAATAACTTTTGAATATATCTAGTCAAACAACTCCTAAAGGAATCATAACTATTTTATTTCTTTCATTTATTTTAAGGCAAACACAAAATGAACAACTTTTTTTTCTTCAGAATTTGAATTTTGAGATCCCCCCCCCCTCCCAATATTTCATGTTTGGAGAACGATGTGTATCTCACACTTTAGTATATTAGTCTTTATTCAACTAGATAAAAACCTTCATTTGAAAATGTTATGTAAATCAAAATTATTACTTATTTGGATCAAGATACGTGTCTTTAACTAATGTATGTGAAGTGTGTATCAGATTCATGCACCTAATTTCACTACATGTATCCCTTATATTTTAAAATTATGAATGTTATTTGTGGGAAAAGGGTATTTTTGCAAATATTGATTTTTAATTTAATTAAAAAAATTGATTTTAAAAAAAAATAAAATTACCAGTTAATTTTTTAATGAAATTAAGAAAAAAACTTAATTTTTAAGATTTTAACAAAAAAATCCTAAAAATTAGAGAAAATGGTAAATCAAAATTTATTAACACTCCAAATAACCACTACTAATATACGGAAAAAATCTTAAAAATTAGAGAAAATAGTAAGGGTCGAAATGTCCATATTGATAAGTTATTAATACTCAAAATGACCCCTAACACACGATTACACGGCGATTTAAAACTTGAGTTGACTAACTTTTGAAAGAAATAATTTAAAATAAATGACATTTCAAAATTTATTCAAGTAAAAAAGAAAAACTTATTTAATTCAGGTATAACAACAACAACATACCCAGTGAATCCCACAAGTTGGATTTGGTGAGGGTAATATGTACGCAGACCTTACCACTATCTTATAGAGATGGAGAAGTTATTTACGGAAGATCCTTAACTCAAATATCTCAGCCCCCAAAAGTAAAAAGATACTAGATGTAGACTAGTGATTAGAATGAAAGGCAATTGATAATTTTATAATTATACTAAAAGTAGTAAAATAAATTACAGACACTAATAATAAAATATATAAAGACATAACTAATCATACTAACATATTACATCACAAGGCAAGTTAATAGCCTACCCTTACTAGCCTATTAACCTTCTATCCTAATATACGATCTCCATTCCTTCCTATCTAAGGTCATATCCTCGGTGATATGAATCTACATTATATCCTGTCTAATCACCTCCCCCAATACTTTTTTGATATACCTTTACCCCTTCACATAACCCCTAGATACAACCTTTCATAGCCCTAATAGGAAAGTCGGCGCTCCTCGTCTGCACGTGCCAAAACCATTTGAGTCTCGCTTCTCTCATCTTGTCTGCTATAGAGGTCACCTCTAACCTCTCCCGAATGATCTCATTCCTAATCTTATCATACATGTTATGTCCACACATCCTCTTAACATCTTCATCTCCGCAACCTACATTTTCTAAACATGCAAATTTTTGAGTGGTCAGTACTCCACCCCATATACCAAAGATGGTATATTGTCACGACCCAAGGTTAGGGCCTAGACGTGACACGACAAATGAGAACCCGAAGAGATCCCATACAAGCCCCCCAAACATACATGACACAGCGAAAGCATAAAAGAGCAACAAACATATAGCATATAATTTCTAAGGGAAGTGGGGCTTTGGACTCACGCTATAGGGATTTTATAGGGAAGAGGATAAACATGAATCACATAGCAAATAAGTCTATGGAGAGAGTAAATATGACTCATGCTATGGGGGCATTTAGGAACTTGGGACTTCCATCAAATCCCTTTACATACGACAAGCATAGAAGGGAAGAAGGGACTAAGGGAAGTCTTCACAATTACATAAAGATAATAAGAGTCAAGCTCGATACATAGATTTCCATATCCAACAACACCTCTAATATAAATGGAATGGGGTCCAAGACATCTCCTGTTTCACGACCCAAGCCTAGGATTTAGACATGACATGGTGAATGAGAAGTCCAAAGATAACCCAAACAAGCCTCTAGAATACACATCCTTGGTGCGGAAGCAAAATAAGAGAATAAGAAGAGTCAATTATTCAAAAGGGAAGCGGGGCTAAGGGAAGTCTTCCATAATCATAAAAGCGTAGGAGAGTTTAACGACCTGGATTTTCGTACGACTTCATTGGAGCTTGAGAATTTTGTTTTGAACTAAATTTGGACCAAGTGTTGTCTCAAGGGAGAGTTTGAGGCCACACGAGCCATGTGGCCTCCAATGACACAACATTAACCTTAATTTTGAGTGAGTGGCCTTGGTGTGGGACTTCGAACTAAGGCTCATCACACATAGACCTCACATGGGTCGTAGCACACCTCATGGACCATGTGGAGGGCCGTGTGAATGGCTTTGGGCTTGAACTAACAATTTGTGGCCTAAGTGCTAGGGTACGACTAGTCACACGAGCCGTGAGACTTGGCACTGGCCGTATGGCCAGTCGTGTGGCCTTCAAAGTGTGGTGTGGGAGGTATTTATTGACTAACTGTTGGTATATAAGCACACCCATGGACCATGTAGCTCCACATGGGCCGTGTGGCCAACCATGGAGCTTGCCTTCACCAAGTTTTTCTAAGTGTCAAGCTACGGTTCCAATTTCTAGATTTTCTTGTCTAAGCATGAGATCTTCAATTTCAAGATAATTTCACTTTAATCCTTCAAATCAAGCTTATTCATGTTGTTTAAGGCTATCATGGGTCTCACACCTCAAGCCAAATTTAAAGGAATTTCGTCAGCTAAGTTTTTCATAAGTATCAATAGAAGGGTCAACTTTAAATGGACATATCTCTTAGGATAAATTGAATTGGGTGGCCCACAACATTTCAAATTAAAGCTCTTTGAATTAGCTTTACAACGCACTTGGTCTCACCTCATTTCAAGTTCGGAGCAAGAAGTTATGGCTTATTTCGTAAAATCTGTCTGGGCTAGACGGGGGAGCTTCATGACCCCTAAAGGGCTCACGACCCATGAAGCTGATCGTGTGAAGCTTCGGGTAAAAATTAATGGGGCATTTCATTTAGGTGTTTTTAATATTTTGACCCATCACCAAGGCTATTTAAGACCTTTACCCCCCCCCTTTTATATTCCTAAACCTCTCCTACACTAATTCCAAAACTCTCATTCAAGACTAATTCACTCAAGACACTCTAGAATCTATTCCAAAGAACTATTGGGAATTTTTCAACTTGGGAGAAAAGTAGCTCAATTATTCTTCAAATTCTTTAGGGTTTTCTTTATCTTGGTAAAGGTATGTGAGTTCTGATCCTTGGTTACTTCCAAGCAAGGAGACCCAAACTATTTTCAAGAAATCTACATGAATTTTTTTGACTTTAGTTGGGTTTTAAATATTATGATTCCTTAAATTCCAATAATTCATGAGTTATGTTTATCTATTTATATTAATGATTTATGCTTTGAAATATTAAATTTCATCATTGTTATGAATCTATGATTATGCATGTTCCTTTTAAAAGCTTGTTTGAGCATGAGTGGTTTATACATGATTTTAAATGTGGATTTAATTATGAATTTACTTCAATTTCATGTTATGCTATTGATTTTATATTGAATATCAATTTCACATTCCATTCTCACATCATTCATAGCATATGCATTCATATTCATGAGATTTTATGAAAATTATGAAGTGGGTTTTGCCCAATTATGTTCTATGATATGCTTTTGATAAGATATTGGTTTTGACAAGAATGTGATCAAATACATGTCTATGATTATGGCTCTTTGAGCATTTTGGGTGTTTGCACCATTTTGTATATGAATGGGTTATTCCCATGTTGTATTATGACTATGAAATTATGAATTTTGGCATTTGAGCCTAAGTATGAATTAATATGAATACTGTTTGGCTTTTAAGCCCAAGGGTGCATTAAAATATTTTAGAAAAACTTGTATCTCTTTTAAAGCATATATAACTACGTACATTATAAGTATTCTTGTAGGATGACGGCTTAGCATCGATGGAAGTAGGGTTCCCTCTCTTTCCTCAATTACGTGCGTAGCATAGGTTCCTTTTCGAAATGGGGATGCCCGTAAGGAAAGTTGCCTCCGAAGTTGGGTTGCCCGTAAGGAGAAGAAATGATATGATAGGATATGATATATGTGAAAATCCTATTTGATATGGGGGTGCCTGTAGGGAAGGTTACTTCATACGAAATGGGGGCGCCCGTAAGGTGAAGTATGGTTTACCTTTGGCAAGTAGACCACCTCTTTACCGATTAGGGGATTTCATCGGGATTCCAAATAATAGCTCGCTTGGTCTTACTTATGTTGGTTGAGGTCACATCCCCACTATATACATGAGCATCATTTATATTTCATTCATCATAACTTTCGTAGCATCTTGTTATATTACATTCCTTGATATAAATCTCTTATTATATTATGTGCCCTTGCCGTCTAACATTATATGCAAGTTTTAGTAAGTTACATGCATTGCACCCTGCATGCCTAGTACATTCAAACGTACTAACACATACTTTTGCCTACATGCTCTCACCATGTAGGGACACTTGGGTTCCCATTTGTCGTGTCACTCTTAGACCATTGGTCTAGATCGTGATAGAGATGGTATCAGAGTACTAGGTTTATAAATGATCCTCGGAGTCCAACATGCCCTGTTAAGTAGAGTTTTAGTCATGGGTGTGAAGCGCGACACATCTATGGGTAAGAGGCTATAAGGCATCTTAGCAAATATTTCACTTTTCATGATTCACATCATGCCATGGAGAGTGTCTTAAGATTTCCTGTCTCCATCCCTCACTACCGGATAGGGAGAGTTACTTTGGGCTCGTAATGCAATCCAGACAAGGAGGATGTTGTAGCTGATTTTATAGATAAGGTTAGGCGGGAGTTGGTGAAGGGTGTGCATTGTTTTTCAAGATTGCTCCTATGGATACTCGCAGTTTTCTTGGGTTGGCTGATTATTATAGGAGGTTTGTTGAAAGGTTTTCATCTATTGCATCTTCATTGGCCATGTTGACTCAAAGGAAGGCCAAGTGTGTATGATCGGATAGGAGTAGGGAGAGTTTTCAGACTTTGAAAGATCAGCTTACATTGGCTCCTGTTTTGACTTTACTAGAGGGCTTTAATGGGTTAGTGGTGTATTGTGATGCTTCTATGCTTAGGTTGGGTTGTGTACTTATGTGACGTGGTAAAGCGATAGCTCATACATCGAGGCAATTGAAGGTGCATGAGCATAAGTACACGACTCATGATCTTGAGTTAGCGGTAGTGGTGTTGCCTTGAAAATTTGGAGACATTATTTGTATGGGGTATATATGGATGTTTTCACCGATCACAAGAGTTTACAATATGTGTCCATTCAAAGGGACCTTATCTTGAGGCAAATGAGAAGGTTGGAACTATTAAAGGGCTATGGCATGAGTGTATGATATCATTCTGACAAGGCAAATATAGTAGCCGATGCTCTTAGTGGACTATCTATGGGAAGTGTGGCTTATAGGGGTGAAGGGTACGCGGAGTTGGCAAAAGATGTTTACTGTTGGGATAGATTGGGTGTTAGGTTAGCCAGCTTTAATGATGGAGGTATTCATGTTCAAAATGGGACCAAATCCTTGGTGGCTCTCGATGTAAGGGCTAGACAAGATCTTGATCTATCGTTGGTTATGTTGAAGAGGTTGGTTATCGGAAATAAGATAGAGGTTTTCTCTCAAGGGGGAGGTGGTGTAATTCCGTACCAAGATTGATTGTATGTTTCGGACGTTGATGGTCATAAGGATATGATCATGAGTGAAGCCCATAACTCTTATTATTCTAGTCACTTGAGATCTACTAAGAGGTACTACGGTTTGAGAGAAGAGTATTGGTCGCATTGCATGAAGAAGGATATAACTTTGTATCCGAATACCCTAATTGTCAAAAAGCGAAGGAAGAACACCAAAGACCCGGTGGTTTGACTCAAGATATTGAAATTTCTACTTGGAAGTGGGAAGACGTAAATATGGATTTTTGGGTTGGTTTGCCTCGGACACGAAAAAAATTGGATTCAATTTAGGGTATTGTTGATTGGAGGACTACGCCGGCTCACTTCTTATCAATTGAGACTACTTTCAATGTTGAGGACAATTCAAACTTGGGAGGACATGGAGGTTGTGCGTGTTGGAATTCAAGGTTAATTGGGTGATCATCTACCATTTATTAAGTTTGCTTACAACAATAGCTTTCATGCTAGCATTGGTGTGGCACAGTTTAGAGCTTTATGTGGTAGAAGGTGTAGGTCTTTGGTAGGATGGTTTGAGTTAGACGAGATGACTTCTATGGGCCCGAGTTTAGTGTTGGAGGCTATGGAGAGAGTGGGATTAGTTAGGGAAAAGTTAAAGATGGTTCGAAGTCATCCAAGGGTTTTACTTGTATATGGGAAAGAGGGATCATGAGTCTTGTATTGGTGATTGGGTGGATGTGAAGGTATCACTTATTAAGGGTGCGATGCATTCTGGAAAGGAGGGAAAGTTAAGTTTTCCTATATGTAGGTCCTCATGAGATTGTTGAGCGATATGGGAATGTAGCCTATGAATTGGATTTGTCTTCGGATTTTAGTTTTATTCATTCGATTTTCTATGTGTCTAAGTTGAGGAAGTTGGTTGGAGATACTAGTGCTATTGTTCCTTCAGAAAGCGTTGAGGTTGAGGATAATTGGTCTTATGAGCAGTTCCCATTTGAGGTCTTGGATGGGAAAGTGGAGAGGCTCCACAATAGAGATCAACATATTGAAATTGCTACGTGGGGAATGGAATCAAGTAGGATGCAATGACACCTCTATCCTTTCCAATCTACTCAAGCCCATGGTGTTAGGTTCTTCTTATTCTCAATGTTCCTAATTCTTTTGCTCTTGAGTCTCATGACATGACATGCATGCATGTGCATGAAAATGATTTATTTTATGATGTTTTAAAATGAATTGAATATGTTTTTGTCACGACCCAAGCCTAGGGCTTAGACGTGACCGGCGAATAGGGAACCCGAAGGAACCCTAAACAAGCCTCTTAGCATATCATTACACATCCTTGATCATGGAAGCAATTAAAATGACAATGAGAAATAAGCATAAACAAGGGAATTGGAACTAAGGATAAACCTTCATTTCATAACATCAAGAAACAGGAGAGTCAAGACTCATAACATAGATATATAACATGTCCAACAACACCTCTACTACATAGATAAGAGCAGGGGCCAAGACAAGCAACTGGGCTCACCTTCATAGTCAATACATAACCAAAACAAAGGTAGTCTTATTACATAGCAAGAGATCATAAGCCATGTTCGCGAAATGGAGGACTCACCAATAAGCTTGTAGGACAATCGAACTAGCCACGTGGAGGAGGAGGAGGATCAAGCGGTGTTCTGGTTCCTACATGGTGACATCATGTAGGCATAGAGTATGCGTTAGTACGTTTGAATGTACTAAGTATGTAGGATGCAATGCAACAAGAGATAAGTAACATAGGCAAAATGCACCATCATAAGCAGTGAATAACATACTAATAATATGATATGCATGAATGATACTTGCAGTGAAATATGCTTATATAGAACATAACATATGTGCGAGAAAAGACCATTAAACTATTGGTGGATCATCACACCCTACCACCCTTGGTGATTGAGGCACAAACCCTGTCAATAGGTTGGTAGATTGTAGCACCCCACCACCCATGGTGCTGGAGTACAAACTTCCGATAGGTTGGTGGATCGTCGCACCCTACCACCTATGGTGCCGGAGTACAAACCCCCGATAAGGTTGATGCGTACGAACCCCCAACTAGGTTACCTGGCGTGCAACCCCCAAGTAGCGCATGGTCACATTCCAACACTACATAGAGAATACAATATACATACATTCATTCCGTAATCATTTCATCATCATATAGTCATTCGACTCATAAGATATGCATCAGACCCGCAATTCCTTAAGAAGCCATAACCGGATATTTTATTAAACACTTAGAGGGTGTGTAGTGCTTGTGTATAATCATGCAATTCAAGAGTGAAATCATGCTAGAACATTTATTGTAAAACCTTAAATAGATACTTGGTAACACCCTAAAGCAATATACAACAAAACCCTTCATCAAATCTTACAATAGACCTTGGTTTCATAGCTCAAAACATAGCAAAATAGTCACAATTTTGCAAACAGTCACAATTTCATAAACCCCAACATAGTGTGCAGTGATTTTCATAATAAATAAGACCCACGAGTAAATCAACTTTAAATCATGCAAATTAGGGTCAAAAGAGACTTGGGCATCACGGATGAAAGGAACCCACGAAAGAAACCCACATACCTTGGCTTGGGGATGAACTTGATGAAGATTGAAGATGGAGAATTAAAGATTGAGTGCAATCCTTAAGAATCTGGAAATGGTTTTGATACTTGAGTTTAGGAGTAAAATATTTAGTTAAGTGTTTGCATGAGTATTGGGGAATGTTTACAATGATATGAGGGTGAAAAATGGTTTCGAATGATATAAGGGTGAAAAATGACTAAGTATAGGTATTTTCATGTTTGGGAACACTTAGAACCAAGACTTAAAAGTCTTGGACCAAAGTCAAAAATCTGCAAAGAAAAACATACCAGTGTGCGTCGCGGAAGCAGCGCGGAAACAACACTAGAAATTGCATTTTTGGGAATTTTTGAATTTTTATACAGTTGCTCTAAAATCGGGGTTAGACCCATTCTCCACTTAATTTGACCTCCTGAACAAGAATATGAAGTTGGATTTTCGATATTACGCATGGGTTTTGAGATATATGAAAAAGATTTCGGGCACTTTCGAGACACATTTTCAGGCAATTTTTGGGGTCGTTAGAATATCTCCCCCGTGGGAACATTCCTCCGCGAGAGAGACGTAGATGAAAGACACAAGCATGACAATTTCAGCCTGCATAGAGATGCAATAATATACTTAAACATGATTTCAAAAATCTCATCATAAGTGTAAAATCATGAAGTACTTGTCAATTTAAACATGAACATATGCAATCACATGAGGGTTGAACTCAAGACTTGAGATCATATAAGGGACTATGATCAATACCTTAGGCTTGAGTGGAGTAGAAAAGGTAAGGTTATCGCTTTTGCATGTCCCCTTCGGCCTCCCAAGTATTATTTTCCACTTGTTTCTTTCTCCAAAGGACCTTAATGGAAGCCACCTCTTTGTTTCTCAACCTCTTCTCACTTGCCTATACAAAATCCAAACCGAAACCTCTTCATATGTTAAATTGTCTTCAACAGCACCCAAAACATCAACAGGCACAATAGCATTCAGATCACCCATACATTTCCTCAACATAGACACATGAAACACCGGATGAACCTAATCCATTTCTCTAGGCAATTCCAACTCATAAGCTACCTTGCCAAACCTTCTCATCACCCTATAAGGACCCACATATCTTAGGCTCAACTTGCCCTTCTTACCAAAACGAACCACACCCTTCATGGGTGACACCTACAAATAGACCCAATCACCAACTCGGAATTCAAGACCCTTTTACGTCACATTGACATAGGACTTTTGGCAACTTTGGGCTGTCTTCAACCTTTCCCTGATCATCCTAACCTTCTCAAGAGCTTCCATAACCAGATGTAGTCCTAACAAGGCCATCTCAGCAACCTCAAACCACCCCATTGGTGGTCTACAATGTCTACCATAGAGAGTCTCAAAAGGAGTCATATCGATACTAGAATAATAGCTATTGTTGTACGCAAACTCAATCAACGGAAGATAGGAGCCATACCGATGCTAAAATAATAGTTATTATTGTAGGCAAACTCAATCAACGGAAGATGATCACCCCAAATACCTTTAAGCTCTAACATGCAAGTTCTAACAATATCCTCAAGGGTTTGGATGGTCCTTTCAGCATGGCCATCCGTTTGAGGGTGGAAGGCCGTAGAAAGCTTGATTCTAGTACCAAGACCCCTTTGAAGGGACCTCCATAAATGTGAAGTAAATTGAGCTCCATGTTCCAATATGATAGATAAAGGAATCCCATACAATATCACAAAGTCATAGATGTACAACCTTAGCGTACTCTTAAGCCCCATATGTTGTCTTAACCGGTAGAAAGTGAGCCGATTTCATCATCCTATCAAACACAACTGAAATGGAGTCAAAACCTTCTCTAGTCTTGGGCAACCCAACCATAAAATCCATATTAATCACCTCCCACTTCCAAGTAGGAATCTCTATGTCTTGGGTTAGGCCACCTTGCCTTTGATGCTTGGCTTTGACTTGTTGACAACTATTACAACAGGAAACAAGTTTGGCAATGTCCCTTTTCATGTCTCCCCACTAATACATCTCACTTAAGTCTCTATATATTTTGGTGGAATCGGGGCGAATAAAATAAGAAGAGTTATGGGCCTCATCAAGGATCTTTTCAATCAAGCCATCAACACATGGTATACATAACCTACCTTGGTACCTAAGGGCAGTATCTCCCTCCTTGGGGGAAAACTTCCATCTTGCCCTCTTTTACCAAAGCCTTCAATTCTACCAAGGAAGGATCAAGATCTTGCTTTTCAATCACGTCATCAACCAAAGAAGACCTAGGACCATCCACAATAACAACATAACCACTACCGACCTCCTCCAATCTTACCCCCAATCTAGCCAACCGATGCACTTCCATAGCCATCTCCTTCTCCCCGCCATCGAAATGAGCTAGGCTACCCATGGACACCCTACCTAAGGCATCTGCCGATACATTTGCCTTACCCGAATGATAATGCACACTCATATCATAATCTTTAAGAAGTTCTAGCCACCTCTTTGCCTCAAGTTAAGATCTTTAAGAGTGAAGACATATTGAAGGCTCTTATGATCGGTGAACACATCAATATGCATCCCATACAAATAATGTCGCCAAATTTTTAAAGCAAATACTATGGCGGCCAATTCAAGATTATGAGTAGGGTAGTTCTTTTCATGCACATAAAGTTGCCTAGAAGCATCACAATACACCACAAATCCCCCAAACCCATCCGGTAGTGACAATATAGGAGCGGACACAAACTTATCTTTCAAGATTTGGAAGCTCCTCGCACATTCATCGGTCCGCACAAACTTAGCCTTCTTTTGGGTCACTTCTGTCATAGGGGAAGCAATAGAAGAGAACCCATTGACAAACCTCCATTAATAGCCCGTTAATCCCAAGAAGCTCCTAATGTCCGACGAGGTCAATGGTCTAGGCCAGTTTCTCATTACATTAGTCTTCTTAGGATCCACCTTAATACCATCCCCCGACACCATATGTCCTAGGAAGGCAACCTTCCTCAACCAAAATTCACACTTTTCATATTTAGCATATAATTTGTCCTTCTCAATATTTGCAACACAACCCTCAAATGAGCCCTATGCTCCTCCTCACCACGAGAATAGATCAAAATATCATCAATGAATACCATAACAAAAGAATCAAGGTAGGGCTTGAAGACCCTATTCATAAGGTCCATGAACATTACTGGAGCATTGGTCAACCCAAAAGACATCACAACAAACTCATAATGCCTATATCTAATCTAGAAGGCCATCTTGGGAATATCACACTTCCTCACCTTCACTTGATGATACCCAGACCGAAGATCACTAGCCCCTTGCAATTGGTCAAACAAATCATCAATCCTTGGAAGAAGATATCTATTCTTAATGGTGACCCTATTGAATTGCCGGTAGTCAATACACATCCTAAGGGACCCATCCTTCTTTTTCAAAAACAACACCAGTGCACCCCAAGGTGATTGGCTAGGCCTAATGAACCCCTTCTTCAACAAGTCCCTCAATTGCTCCTTCAACTCCACCGGAGCCATACGGTAAGGGGGAATAGAAATGGGTTGAGTATTGGGGAGGAGGTCTATGCCAAAATCTATTTCCCTTTCGGGAGGAGCACCGGGAAGGTCATTTGGGAAGATATCAAGAAATTCATTTATAACTAGAACAGACTCTATGGAAAGGACTTTAGACTCCACATCCCTAATCCTCATAAGATGATAAAGAAACCTCTTAGAGATCAACTTACGGGCTTTAATGCAAGAGATGAATCTACCCTTGACCACCACGTCTTGACTCTCCCACTCAAGGATAGGTTCGTTTGGGAATTGGAATTTGACTCTACGGGTTCTACAATCAATAGAAGCATAGTATGCATGCAACCAATCCATCCTAAGAATAATATCCAAATCAACCATGTCTAAATAGACAAGGTGACAAGGCAATATTTTATGCAAGATGCAAATAGGACAACTTTTATAAACTTTTCTAGCAACAATTGATGCACCAATAGGAGTAGAAACCTCATATGACTCATGCAACAACTCGGGGTTAACGTGGAACTTTTTGGCAACAAAGGGGGTAACAAAAGAAAGAGTGACACCTGAATCAATCAATGCATACATATTAAAGTCAAAGATTTTCAACATACCGGTTGACATCGAGGATCATCTACCCCTTTCCTTCCATGCAAAGTATAAAACTGATTATGCCTTTGGGCACCATCTTATCGGCCACCTCTCCCCAAAGGAACCGCATTAGCACCTTGTGGACGAACCTCTTTGCCTTTGTGGCGATTTCGAGGGCAATCCATCTTTTTTTGACCCACTTCCCCATATCCAAAGCATGTATTAGTATCTCTCAAGAATGAGCCCTTATGACCCTTACCACACCCAGGGCACACCTTAGCCTCAAACACTTAGAGGGTGTGTAGTGCTAGTGTAAAACCATGCAATAAAAGAGTTAAATCATTCTAGAAAATTTAATGTAAAACCTTCAATAGATATTTAGTAACACCCTCAAGAAATATACAATAAAACCCTTCATTAAATCTTACAGTAGACCTTGCTTTCATAGCTCAAAACATAGGAAAATAGTCACAATTTCATAAACCCCAACATAGTGTGCAATGATTTTAATAATAAATAAAATCCATGAATAAATCATCTTTTAATCATGCAAATTAGGGTAAAGGAGAATTGGGCATCATGGGTGAAAGGAACCCATTAAACAAACTCACATACCTTAGCTTGGGGATGAACTTGATGAAGATTGAAGATGAAGACTTGAAGCTTGAGTGCAATCCTTAAGAACCTGGAAATGGGTTTGAGACTTGAGTTAGGAGTAAAATATTTGGCTAAGTGTTTGAATGAGTATTAGGGAATGCTTAGAATGATAAGAGGGTGAAAAATGGCTAAGCATAGGTATTTTCACGTTTGGGACCATTTATGCCCAAGACTTAAAAGTCTTGAGCTTAAGTCAAAAATCTGGATAGAACAACATACCAGTGCGCGTCGTGGAAGCGGCACGGAAACAAGCTGGAAATTGCATTTTTGGGAATTTTGAATTTTGATACGGTTGTTCTAAAATTAGGCTTAGACCCATTACCCACTCAATTTGACCCCCTGAACAAGAATATGAAGTTGGATTTTCAATATCATACATGGATTTTGAGATAGAAAATTATGATTTCGGGCACTTCTGAGGCACATTTTCGGGCACTTTTTGGGGTTGTTACAGTTTTGATATGAGTTCTAACGAGATGATTCTCAAATGATGAATTATATATTGTATCTTGTGTTTGGAAGTTTCATGTTCTAAGTTAAGCCTTTCAAGCCTTGTGGTACCACATTCGAGGATGAATTTTCCCAACGGGGAGATGATGTGTTGTCAAAATACAGAACACTTGGCACCTAAAATAAGGGATTTTGCGAGTTCTTAATGTGACTTTTTATGATTTTTATTTGCTTTTATGTTGTTATTGAAGAAAAGATAGGTTGACATGATTTTGGCAGAAAAATGCATATTTTGCTAAAGTGCAGGACATACGAGTCTTCCTACTAGTCGTAGCCTAACCTACGATGCGTAAGGTGATTTCGTAGCAAGAAACAGTGAGAAAAGATAACTACAACTCGTATAGATGGGTTCGTAGCAAGAAACAGAGAGTTAAGAGTTTGGACCAAGAACTGAAGGCCTAGAGTACGAGAGGAGCACACGAGTCGTAGCCCAAGCACCAACTCATACCAATGTGTCATAACAGTCAAGTCCAAAGTTCGAAGTTCCTAGCACAAAGCCCTGATTACAACACGTAGGTCACCCTACGAGTCGTACCTATGTGACGTACCTGCTGTTAGTTGTCTTTTCTATTTAAATTTTAGGGTTAAAATTGTAAATAGTATAAATACTTAATGTTAGGGTTTTAGAAAGTAGAGCTGAAAAAGTGGGAGCTGATACACAATATTGTAGAGAACACTTTTGAATATTCTCCCTTGAATATTCTAAGGGGTTTTCTAGGGTTTAGTGTAGCTTCTCATTTTTAATTTTACGACCCACTTTTGGGGATTGCAAAGCACACATTGTACTCATTCTCCATTTAATCCAGGCTTGTGGTTTGTAATTTGAGGTGTTCTTGTTCTTTATTATTGTGGATAAATTCTCAACTATGCCTTCTATTTGCATTGTTATTGATTTTGCCTTAGCCATGAGTAGCTAAGTACCCACAACTTAGGGTTGTGAGAACCATGAGTAGTTGACTTGAAATAACCTAGACTTTATACATTTCTTTGATTGGGATTTTGCATGTATTGTTTATTTCTATACATTTTGATTGATGTTTGGTGGTGGCCAACACCAAACCCCACCTACTATCATGATTCCCACCAAGGTAGTGACAAATAGGAAAAGGGAAGTAAATGACAGAATTCGATTGACGTGTTCTCATCTAATCAACCAAACTTGACCAAGGGGAGATTGACTGGGACAATGGGTAAAGGTTAGTTGGCACATTATGGTTGCCGACCAGGCGCATGGTGAAATTTGACCTTCACCTTCACAAGAGGGCTGGAAGAAACTAAGTTACCATCTTGCATGTGAATTCCCAATTAGAGTTATGTTATCTAGGGTAATCGAGTTGACGAACCATGGGGAACACAATTCCCAAGTTGTTTCTAAATTCTAGTGTCTTCCTGCATAGTTAGTATAGTATTCATTTTTATCTTTATTTTTGTTCTTAAATCATATAACCTCCTTCCCCCCCCCTATCTAGAGATTTTAGTAATCGATGCTTAAAATGATTTGTAGTGGATCTCTATAATCAAGCCTTGTATTCCTTGTGGATTCGACCCTAACCTCTGATTAGGTTAATTAGTAACAGCGACCGCTTTCTTATTAAAGTGCGAACATCATCAACAAATGATGTAATGACCTCGATTTGCTTACTAATACATTGGAGCTTGAGAATTTCATTTTGGACAAAATTTAGACCAACTGTCATCTCAAGGGAGACCAGACGGCCAGAGTGAGGTCACACAAGCCGTGTGACCTCTAGTGACAAAACACTTGGCCTTAATTTTGAGTGTGTGGCCTTGGTGTGAAACTTTGAACTAAGGCTCATCACACTTCAACCCCAAATGGGCCGTATCACACCTCACGAACCGTGTTGAGGGCCGTGTGAATGGCTTTGGACTTGAACCAACAATTTTTGGCCTAAGTGTTGGGGTACGGCCAGTCACACGAGCCGTGAGGGCTTAGCACTGGCCTTATGGCCAGTTGTGTGGCCTTTAAATTGTGGCATGGGAGGTATGTTTTGACTAAGTTTTGGTATATGGGCATACCACATGGACCATGTAGCTCCACACGGGCCATGTGGCCAACCGTTGAGCTTGCCTTCACCAAGTTTTTCTAAGTGTCAAGCTATGATTCCAATTTCTAGATTTGCTTGTCTAAGCATGGGATGTTTGAGCTCAATCTAATTTCACTTTCAAACCTTCAAATCAAGCTTATTCATGTTGTTTAAAGCTATCATTGGTCTCACACGTCAAGCCAAGTTCAAATGAATTCCATTGGCTAAGTTTTTCATAAGTATCGATAGAAGGGTCAATTTTAAATGAGCATATCTCTTAGCACAAAATGAATTGGGTGGCCTACGACCTATCAAATTGAAGCTCTTGGAATTAGCTTTCCAACGCACTAGGCCTCACCCAATTTTGTGTTCAGAGCAAGAAGTTATGGCCTTTTTCGTAAAATCTTTCTAGGCTAGACGGAGGAGCTTCATGATCCCTGAAAGGCTTCACGACCTGTGAAGTTTGTCGTGTGAATCTTCAAGAAAAATTAAATGTGGCATTTTATTTAGTTGTTCTAAATAAATGAATGACATTTGAGCTATTCTTATGCATGGGTATTATGACTATGAAATTATTAATAGGCTATTCCTCTGCATGAGTATTATGACTATGAAATTATGAATTTTGGCATTTGCGCCTAAGTATGAACTTGTTATGAATGGTGCTTGGCTTTTAAGCCCAAGGGTGCATTGAAATATTTTGGCAAAACTTATATCTCTTTGAAAGCATGTATAACTACATATATTATAAAGTATTCTTGTGGAATGAAGACTTAGCACCAATGGAAGAAGGGTTCCCTCTCTGTCCTCGAATTATGTGCCTAGCATAGGTTCCTTTCCGAAATGGGGGTGCTAGTAAGGAAAGTTACCTCCGAAATGGGGTTGCTTGTAAGGAGAAGAAATGATATGATTTGATATGATATATGTGAAACACCTATCCGAAATAGGGGTGCCCGTAAGGAAGGTTGCTTCATATGAAATGAGGGTGTGCCCATAAGGTGAAGTATAGTTTACCCTTGACAAGTAGACCCCCTATTTACCGATGAGGGGATTTCATCGGGATAAGTAATAGCTGGCTTGGTCTTACTAATGTCGGTTGAGGTCACATCCTCACTATACATATGAGCATCATTTGCATTTCATGCACCATGAATTTCATAGCATCTTGTTATATTACATTCCTTGCTATAAATATCTTCTTATATTATGTGCCCTTACCATCTAACATTATATGCAGGTTTTTGTAAGTTACATGCATTGAACCCCGTATACTTAGTACATTTAAACGTAGTAACACATACTTTTGCCTACATGCTTTCACCATGTAGGGACTAGAGATTTCTTTCATCTACCGTTTGACGCTAGATCAGAATTGAGACATTGTTGTGGTGAGTCCTATCTTCCAAGGACAATCTACCACTCCCCTACCTATATTGCTTCCATTTGTCTTATTTACTTTGAGGGTGAGCCTGGGACATGTCTTGGCCCCTGTCCTATCTTATAACTAGAGGCATTGTTGGACATCTTGTAAACTCTCGTTGGATCCATGTGTTATCTGTTGTATTTGAACCTTATGTTTATTATTATTCATTGGATATGACTATTGTGGATCGATTGTCACACCTCATGCCCCGTTAGGGTGGACTGGCACCCGTTGTCGATAAGGCCCGGGAGAACCAACCTGTACTATACGTTTACTATGCTTGTCACATGGGATTTGTACCTCTAGCATGCGTTAAAATAGATAAATAGTGATAATAAGCCAAAAGGGAGTGCATATGACTAGGCCGTTGGGGCCCCGGTGTCTAACGTACGAAACATAACTTCACTTTTTTCTGTACATAGTCTAC
>JAPFFP010070816.1:0-24314 GCA_026153255.1 Solanum medicagineum
ATTGTGTAAGTATTCAACTATGTCTTCTCAATTCATAATTTTTACATCTACATACACCATGAATAGTTAAATCCACAACTAGGGTTGTAAGAACCATGAAGAACTAACAAAGTAAAATCGGATAGTTCTCAATTCTTGGAAGGTGTATATGCATGTATAATTAGCTTTCTTCATTTTGCAAGTTTTCTAGTGGTGGCCAACATTAGAACTCGCCTAGTGTTACTGACTAGACCAAGGTAGTAATAAATAGGAAAAGAGATTAATTAATATGATTCGATTGATATGTTCTCGTCTAGTCAACCGAACTACGCCAAGGGAAGGTTGTACTCAGACTTATAGGTAATGGTTGGTAATGGACATTGTAGAGGTGGGCCAAGTCACATAGTGAAATTCACCTCTCACCTTTGACCAAAGGTCTTGGTGAACTTAAATTACCGTATTACATGCTATACACTAAAAAAGAATTAGGTTATCCGGTGATACTGAGTTGGGGAATCATGGGGAACACAATAACCTAGTTGCTCTCCATTATTGATGTTTCTCTAGTAGTTAGTTAGTTTTATTTTCTCATTGAGTATTGCAATCCCCCCCCCCCACACACACACTTTTGGGGAATTAAGTTGGTTAACCATTGGGATTGCAAATTGATGAACTTTCTTGAGTCTATGTATTCCCTGTGGGATCGACCCTAACCTCTTGTTAGGTTCTATATCTTGACACCAATTGTTTAATCCTCTAAAAAGGAGGTGGAACTTGGGCAACATCAAATATCCACCTCAGTTGTTGTCCTTATTATAGTTCTGGACTTGATTCCCTTGACTTGGCGCTAACAGTCCTAATTGGACCCTTGGACGTTGGTCCAGAAACTCCCATCTGATTAGTCACAAAACATGTGCCATCCTCATAATATGGCTCCTCATACATAGGTGCTCGTGGGGATTGATGACTAAATACTCTTACCTCGTTCCTGACTCTGTTTCATCAGTAACCTCATATTAGTACTAATCTATGCTATCTCTTACATCACATCTTCATTAATCTTAGCCTTCTTGGAATTTGTACTAACTGAAAAGGAACTCTTCGTCGTAGATTTTTCCCCCATGCATGTTTTTTCTTTGCCATATTCTCCAGTCATTCAGCTACAATAGCAAATGGGTAATCTAAGAATGAGCATCCAGTTATAGTGTCAGCCACAGTTTTGCAATTATTATCTAAGGTCTGATAGTAAATCTCCACCAAGGAATCATCAACAATCTTGTAGTCTGGAATACTTCTCAAAAACTTAGTTAATAGCGCTCGTGTGGAACTTATAGACTGACTAGGCTTTTTGCATTTTAGCCCATGTGGTGATCAAACTATGTAGAAGCTTTCCTAACCATACTGTTGCTTTACCTGTGAGATATAACGGGAAGACACGGAGCCCAATGACATCTTTGGACAGATTTTGATTTCCCATTATGCTCTTGCAGATGAAAGCAACATTATTTAGATGGTTATGCAGATCCTCTAATGGTAAGCCTGAGAACAACCCTCTATTTTACAACATTTGTAACAACCCACTCGATACGACAAACTTAGTATCCTTCGGTAAAGGTGGCAACACAATAGCTCCAATGATATCCACTACCATAGGGTCAGGTCTATATTGATTCCATGCATTAGCTACTGTTTATTGACCAGGTGTTGGTGGGTTGACATCCTCAAATGGTAGTGGGCCATCATTATTCAGATTTTGTGCAAGGTTTGCAGGGCTATTTACATTGTCCTGGGCTGTTCTTTGTAATGTTTTCTAGATCTCTCGATCAAATAGAGTCAAGGTGATGCCTCGACTACGAGTACTGGGCATACACTACACTTGTATGCTAAAACAAAACAGAAACAACAAAAATGTAAAATAAGAAAAATAAGGATTAACTCACAAATCACTCTAACTAAACCAATCTAGAAGTCGTATTTCCCTGCAACGGCGCCAAAAGATAATTCCCAAACTACACCTCCTAATCAAGGTATAAGCAACCATTCTTCAAAATATAGAACCTAAAATGGTTAAGGTCAATCCCACGAGGAATAAGGTCTAGATTTAGAGTAATTGAAAGCAATTAGAATGAATCAATCGACTTATTTCTCGAGGGGGGGTTCGGTAAAATGCAATAAATAAACCTAAACTAGAATCAAACCATCAAGTGAAAGTGTTGTGAAATCAGTCAGAGAAGTAACTAGCGTATTATGCACCCCATGAATTCCTAGCTCAAGTAACTAGGTATTCATAACCTTTTCAACTGTATAGAATGCAAAACTAGTAAGTTATGTTCATCTAACCCTTTGATTCAGGCGCTATGCAAATTTCATCTCATGATTTGATTCATCCCTGAATTATTGCACTACTAACCCTTACCTTGTCCCAGTACAACCACCCCTTGATCCGTTTAGGTTGACTAGACGAGAGTAATCACATCGAATCCTATTAATTATCCCTTATCCCATTCATTACCCCATTGATCCAGTAAGTAAGAATTAGGTGAGTTCTAACATATGAGCTGTTGAAAAGCATTAATATTGAAGACATAATTAATATATGTATGCACAATTTCCAAGATTTATGAAATGTCTGATTTTTACCTTGTTAGTTCTTCATGGTTCCCATAACCCTAGTTGTGGATTCAGTTACTCATATTCATTGTAGATGAAAGAATCATGTTATGGAGTAGCATAATTAAACATTTACAATGATAAAATGAAAAAAAATACAAACTCTTCACGAAAAATCACTATGATATACCTCGAATGTAAAGTCAAAAGTAATCTCCAAGAAGAAAATAATAATCACAAGTAATTAGTTCTGGATGTTCTGACTACTCCCTACCTCTAAAAAAACCTAAAAACTTATTTATAATAAGCAAAAACCAGATCCTAAATGAAATAGAAAAACTAGAATCGGGAAATCATACGAATATAATTATGGGTCGTAGATGCAATCACGGCCAGTAATTGGCCTTTGTAGACTGCACTGCACAAAATATGTCTTCCACACAAACTCCTCCTACGAATCATCTTCTGAATTATATCCCTTAGGGGTTTCATTTGTTAAATCTTCAGTAAATCTTCAAAATCTCTAATCCTCTAGGCACAAACTATTATGTGGCCCATCACTTGACTTATGATTCGTAAGAGCCTACGTCCGGTAATAGTTTCAGTACTTAAGTAAATTTCTAATTTTCAACATACGGATAGGTATATGAGTCGGCAAATGGTTAACGAATAACAGCATTTGAAAATCAACTTTCATTGGATCTGACTCATGAAACCCATCTACGGCTAGTGGAATGAACCACATTCCCAAAAAAAGCCTCATGAATCCTCAAAATTCTTCAATCTGTAGAACTTGGCCCAAAATTATCCTGATCTGAAATCTTGAAAAACCAACACAAAAATATATCAAACCTATTTACATCAAATTGAGAACACACAAAATTCTAAGTTTAAAGAATCAAAAGTGTCGTATTATTATGGCACATCACCTATATACTAAGTACATTCCAAAGTACTAATGCATAATCTTATTTCCTACATTATATCATAATGTAGGGATGGATGATGATATTACTCCTCCATAGCGTGGCATGATCAGAACACTACGTTTGAAGACCTTAGTGAGTTTTGATGCTTTGAGAACAAACTATTACATTTATGTTGGTAAAACTCTTATATTTTTCTTTCTTTAGTTGAAAGTGAGCTAGTTGTATGTTCTATCCCCAGCCAACATTTAGTTAAGTAGAAGCATGTTTGGACAAAATCATGCACTTCCTTTAATGGGGAAGTTTCTTGATTTATATTCTTAGTGTTGACTTAAGACTTATTTTCACTTGATTTACTTATGATTATTTGTGATAATTACCTTATGTAATTACCTTCAGGTTCTATATTCATCATATTACGACTAGGACCTAGTGTCACAGTCTTAGAACTTTGCTAAGACTTCCGCGCGGCACTAGTCGATTTGCTCATGATTCTTTCACGATCTTGCAAATACTAGAAAGCCTTTCAACTCTTGATCACTAAGGGAATGCTAGATTAGGAAGACAAGAGAGCTTTTAGAAAGAAGACTTCTTTAACACTTGGAAGATTGCTTACACTTTCTTGGATGCCTAACAAATGAATGGCCCTCCTATTTATACTACTTCCTAGGGGCCAAAGTGTAATTAATATTTACATGAGAAGTCCCTAAGTATTTGCACTTTAGTCCCTCTCTAGATTGTTCCATACAAGTCTAGAGAGAAGTAAAGACTATAAGATATCTCCACATAATTCTAGAGTCTTCCAGGAGTTTCAAGCTTTATCCACAATGTTATCGAGTCTTCCGAAAATCTCTCCAAGACTCTAATTTTTTCTCCTTGACTCTAGATTCTTTCCTTATTTTTTAAGAACAAGTGGCAGGCTGTCACACTAGGCTTGGGTCATGACAATTCTCGATGAAACATTAATCAAGCCTCTTAGCATATGATAAACATATATAAGGGAATAAAGTATTAACACAAGCTATACGGGAATAGGAAATAGGTCTCATATCAACATCTTAAAAGAAAAGGAATAAGCTTTAGCAAGTAATGAAAGGACAATATAGGCTTGTGCACAATCTAACATGCCTCTACATAGTATAACATAGGTGGGGGCCATGGACATATTCCTAGCTCACCGTCAAAAATAGCAAGAATGACATAGTCCTTAAGTATTAATGAAGGATAACTAACATAAGAGAGAATATATTTGGTTCACTCTTGATACATGTGGACTCACTACAAGTCTTCAAAGTGAACTCCAAAATATAGAAACAAGTGTGAGAAATAGAATGGGGACCCTCTTCTACATTATTTTATAAAGTAGACAAAAGTATCTGTTAGCACGTTTGAATGTCCTAAGTATGTAGGCAATACAATGCATAATGAATCATAATATACATAAGTAACCATTTCAAAATCATGATAAAAGATGTAATGACCCAACTTAGGGGACTAATCATCACACAACGAATAAGATACTCAGAGGCACCTCACTCAAGTCATCTAAGAATCTCAAGCATTCAGAGGAAATAAACAGGAACATAGTGTGGAAAAATCATAAGAGAAAGGGGTTATGGGTCATCTTTTGCAATGAAGCAACATTTAAAAGCAAATAGTTTAGAAAATATCATTTGTCTATAAGCATACCACTAATACATACGAATGGAACCGGTAAGATCAGTTTTCATCAATTGAAATGAACATCTATAATAGACAACATAGAAAGTATATGTCTCAAAAGGGTCATAAATACATTATCTGAAAATGAAAATACATACAGAGTGGAAAATAGGTGGAGTCTCGAACTAAGGGTTCACCACAACAAAAGCAATTCTTGAATGCCAACTATTAGCCACGAGCCGATGGAGGAGTACCTGTCCCTACATGATTAAATCATGTAGGCAAATATACATTAGTACGTTGGAATGTATTAAGTATGTAAGATGCAATGCATGGATGAAACTATAATGCCATCATAATTAACGTAACATATACATATACATAAGATTAAAAAGTCATGAAATAAGCTTGAACATGCACAAGGAATATAGCACAGATCAATGTGAGCTAATGCATATTAAACACATGAATTAAAGACATATCAGAGGATCATGTAAACTTGTGGGAATGGACCATAACCGACAGTAAGAACATATGAGCTACTACATGGAATCCAATAAATTTCTTCCATTGGAAAAAGGTCAATGCACTCCTTCAATTGGAAAAAAGGGAATCTACTTACCAAGGTACATATCTTGAACTTAGTAACTTTGCAAATTGCATATTTCATAACTTTGGGGCTTATATGGATCTAGTAGCCTTGCCTATAAGGCTCCTATAGTGGCACATAGTTAGGGACATGGAAATTTAACTTTAAGGGATCATGCCTTAACTAACGAGATGAGTCCCAATCTCTAGTTCTCTTTGTTACCCATCATAGAATCAACATCTTATTTCAAACATATATATATTTTTGCTGAGCAAAGTAATCTTTGAACTTTATGAACACCATATAGTAACTTAAGAATCATGAAATCATTATAAGCATGTATAATATTTGAGTAACTTAAAGTAAAGATAAAATGCATAGTAGAGAACTCTATGGGTGAAAGGATACCCATAAATCAACGCACATACCTAGGGAACTGAATGTAGAGCATAAAATCAATTGTTCATTGGGGCACTACAATTTTTACCATCTCTCCCCAAAGGAACCACGTAGGCACCCTGGCCTTGAGTATGAACATCCTTACCTTGTTGTGATTTCAAGGGCTATTTATTGCCTTATGCTCCATCTCCCCACAACCATAACAAGCACCGGTATTCCTAAAGCATGGGCCACCATGACCCTTACCATACTTCGGACACACATCAATAGGACCCACACTACCATCACCTTGGTCCCTTGGGATATCATTAGCAAACCTCCTATAGGGAGAATGAGATCCTTGGTCTTGATGAAACTGGCCACTCTTGCGACTTTGGAACTCTTCCTCAAAACGAGCCCTATTTGGCCTCATTATCCTCTTCTTCCTTAACTTTTCCACTTCCATTTGTTTGGCATAGGTCATCAAACAAGACAAATCCATGTCATTAATCAACATAATGGACCGACATTCTTCACTTGCCAAATCAGAAGCACCCATCACAAATTTATTCATTCTAGACCTTGAGTCGGCCACCAGCTGTGGAGCATATTTTGAAAGTTGGATGAACTTGATAGAATACTCCCTCACACTCATAGGTCCTTGTTTCAAGTTCATGAACTCCACCAATTTACCTTCCCTAAGCTCAGGGGGGAAGAACCGATTAAGCAAAGCCGCCTTGAACTCCTCCCAAAACACCATATTGTTGATTCCCTTCTCTTCCTTCCATTGATTATACCATATTTGTGCTACCCCTTTGAGTTGGTAGGCTGCCAACTCTGCTTTCTCTTCCGATCTAAGACACATGATAGCCAATACCTTGTAGACCTCATCAATGAACTCTTGAGGGTCCTTATCTACCTTAGACCCATAGAATTTCGGTAGGTTCATCCTCATGAAGTCTCACACCTAATATGCCAGAGTAGGAGAATGAGGGGCTTGGGCCCCTTGATTGGCTTGATTAGCCACAACTTCTGCAAGAAAGTAGGAGCATCCTGGAGCTCACCATGAGCTGGTTGTTCCTCGGTTGTGTGGGATCTTCTTCCTCTTATGTTAGGCATGATCTAGTACAACAAAGAATAATCTTTAGAGGGGAAAACCTTATTTTAACTTCTCTAGCACGACATAGAGTAACAAGAAGGAAAACATTTCCTAAAACTTCTCATAGCCTCTTACTCATAGTTGTGGTGCATACACAACTATGAATAGGACTCTAATCGACGTGGTGTGTTGGATGCCAAGGACCAGTAACAACCTAGTACTCTGATACTTAGTTTGTCACGACCCGATCCTAGGGCCTAGACGTGACACAGTGCATGGGGAACCCGAAGGGGCCCCAAGAAAGCCTTTTAACATATCATCACACATCCTTGGTTACAAAAGTAATAAGATATAATAAGAGATTATAAATAGGGATAAACAGGGCTAAGGGAAAACTTTCATAAAATAAACATCAAGAGTCAAGAGATAGTGAAAGCTCATAGCATAATACATAACATGTCCAATAACACCTCTAAAAATTAGATACTTGGCGGAGGCCAAGATAAGCAACCAGGCTCACTCTCATAGTCAATACATACATAGGAGAAGATAATTTTAATACATAGAATGAGCTCATAAACATTATCCCCGGAATGGAGGGCTCATTAACTAGCTAAGGAGACAATCGTACTAGCCACGTGAAGGAGGAGGATGATCAAGCAGGGCTCCAGTTCCTACATGGTAACATCATGTAGGCATAGAGTATGCGTTAGTACATTTGAATGTACTAAGTATGTAGGATGCAATGCAACAATAGATAGGCAACATAGGCAAAATGCAATATCATAGGCAATAGATAGCATAGTAATAATAAGACATGAATGAAGGATGCTTGAAGTAAGCCATGATTATATAGAACAAAATATATATGTAGCAAGTGACCATCAATATAGAATATCCAAGGCCTACCACCTACTTGGAGAGGCGAATGAGGTACAAACCCCTCAATATGGTTATAAAGGCCTACTGCCCCCCGTACTAGGAAACCAAGATACAAACCCCTCGATATGGTTAACGAGGTACAAACCCCTTAATATGGTTATACGGGCCTACTACCCCCCGTACTAGGCAACGAAGGTACCAGCCCCTCGATATGGATACTCGGGCCTACAACCCCCCGAGTTAGGCTTGGTTAACTGACCACACTATGGAAGTTCATCATGAAATTAACATATATACGACATACTTTCATTATCATTTAGTCATATATCTCATATGTCAAGCATTAGGCGATCAAACTCAAGAATCATAATCCAGATATTTTATCAAACACTTGGTGGGTATGCAATCCTAGTGTAAAACCATGCAATAAAAGAGTAAAATCATAGAAGAAATCTTGAAGTAAATCTTCCCACCAATACTTGGTTGGACAATCATACAGTATACATCAAAACCCTAAATCAAATCTGAAGTTAGATCTAAGATTCATAGCTCAAAACATGCTAAAACAATCATATTTTTACAAAACCCCAACATAGTTCATAGTCAAATTCATAATAATAGACCCATATGTAAAATCAACTTAAAAGCATGTAAATTAGATAAAATGGAAGTTTGGGCGCCATAGGTGAAAGGACCCAATGGTTGAAACCCACATGCCTTGACTTTGGAGAATAACTTGATGAAGATTGGAGACAATGACCTGAAGCTTGAGTGAAATCCTTAGATTCGGATGAGTTTTGGGACTTGAGTTTTAGGGTGAAATATTTGTCTAAGTGTTTGAAAGGGTATTGTGGAATGTCTTGGAAGCTAAAATATGACTAAGTATATGTATTTTCATTCATGGAAATACTTAGTTCCAAGACCGAAACTTCTTGGACCGATATAGAAAAATAGCACACAAAAATACACAATAGCGCGCCTTTGGCGCATCACGCCAGGGGCGCGGATTGCTCATTGGAAATCGCATTTTGTGATTTTTAAATTTTGATTTGGTTGCTGAGAAATTGGTATTAGACCCATTTCCAACTCAATTTAACCCCCTAATCTAGAATATGAAGTCATATTTTTGATATCACGCACGGATTTTGAGATATATGGAAATTACAATTTTGGGTACTTTTGAGGCACATTTTTTAGCACTGTTTTGGGTCATTTCTATTGTCTATTGTGATGCCTCTCGAATTGGTATGAGTTGTGTTTTGATGCAAAATGGTAAACTGAAAGCTTATGCTTCTAGACAACTCAAAGTCCATGAAAAGAATTATCCTACTCATGATCTTGAATTGGCTGCCGTGGTTTTTGCTTTGAAAATTTGGCGTCATTATTTGTATGTGGTGCATGTTGATGTGTTTACTATTCATAAGAGTCTCAAATATGTGTTCACTCAAAAAGATCTCAACTTGAGGCAACAAAGGTGGTTAGAGCTTCTTAAGGATTATGATATTAGTGTACATTATCATCCTGGTAAGACTAATGTTGTGGCAGATGCTTTAAGTAGGGTGTTTATGGATAGTCTAGTTCATGTTGATGACGGGGTCAAAGAGGTGGCTAGAGAGGTCCATCGGTTGGCTAGATTGGGGGTTAGGTTGGAAGAGGTTGATAATGGTGGTATTGTGGTTGTTAATGGTTCAAAATCTTCCTTGGTTGATAAGATAAAACAAAAGCAAGATCTTGACCCTCCTTGTTAGAATTGAAGGCCTCGGTGAGGGAGGGTAAGGTGGAGGTTTTCTCCCAAGGGGGAGATGGTTCCTTTAGATACCAAGGTAGGTTGTATGTACCTTGTGTTGATGATTTGAGAAAGAAGATTCTTGACGAGGCTCATAACTCTTCCTATTCTATTCACATCATTTCTACCAATATGTATAGAGATTTGAGGGATGTATTTTGGTGTGGAGGTATGAAGAAAGACATTGCAAAATTTGTATCCAGTTGTCATAGTTGCCAACAAGTCAAAGCTGAATACCAAAGGCCGGGTGGCCCAACCCAAGATTTAGAGATTCGTACTTGGAAATGGGAGGAAATTAACATGGAATTTGTGGTTGGTTTGCCTAAGACTAGAAAAGATTTTGATTCTATTTGGGTTATGGTTGATAGTATGACAAAGTCGGCTCATTTCCTACCGGCTAAGACTACTTATGGGGCTGAAGACTATGCTAAATTGTACATTCGTGAGTTAGTTGGATTGCATGGGGTGCCCTTGTCTATCATACGGATCGTGGTGCTCAATACACTTCTCAATTTTGGAGGTCCTTCCAAAGAGGTCTTGGTACCAAGGTTAAACTAAGTACGACCTTCCATCCTCAAACAGATGACCAAGCCAAAAGAACTATCCAAACTCTTGAGGATATGCTTAGAGCTTATATTTTGTAGTTTAAGGGTAGTTGGGATGATCATATTCCATTGATTGACTTTGCTTATAATAATAGCTACCATTCTAGCATTGGTATGACTCTTTTTGAGGCCCTCTATGGTAGGCATTATAGATCACCGGTTGGGTTGTTTTAAGTGAGAGAAATGGCATTGTTGGGTACATATCTGGTCATGGAGGCTATGGAGAAGGTAAGGCTAATTGAGTCCAAGATATGTGGGGTCCTTATGTTGACAAGTTCATGGTGATTTTTACACTTATGTTGAGATTTTGAAAATGGTGTTTTAGTGTGTTGATACATTCTTGTTGAGGCTTATTTATTTATAATTACTCTTCTTATGTATGCTTCCTTGATATTTGGGGATGAATGTTCCCAAGTGGGAGACATTGAAACCACCCCAAAAAGTGCTCGAAAATATGTTCGGAAGTGCCCGAAATCATAATTTATATCTCAAAATCTGTGCGTGATATCAAAATTTCGACTTCATATTCTTTATCAGGGGGAAAAATTGAGTGGGAAATGGATCTAGCCCCAATTTAAGAGCAATCAAATCATAATTTCAACTTTCTAAAAAAGCAATTTCAAGTAAGGTTCGTGCCCCTGGCGCGCGCGGCCAGGGCGCGCCCCTGTGTTATTTTTTGCCCAGTTTTTGTTACTCATCCAAGGCTTTTGGGTCTTTGGCCTAAGTCTTCTCATGCATAAACATACATATACTTAGTCATATTTCACCTTCATATCATACAAGACATTCCGCAATACTCTCTCAAACACTTAGACAAATATTTCACCAAACATTCAAGTGCCAAAACTCTTTCCAGATCTTAAGGATTTCACTCAAGCTTCAAGTCTCCATTCCAATTTTCATCAAGGAATTTTCCAAAGCTACGGTATATGGGTTTCAACCTTTAGGTCCTTTCACTCATGGTGCCAAGCTTCTTCTGTACATAAATTGCATGTTTCTAAGTTGATTTTACTTATGGGTCTTCTATTATGAATCTAACTATAGCATATGTTGGGGTTTCATGAAAGTGTGACTGTTTTAGCATGTTTTGAGCTATAAATCTAGTATCTATCTTGAGATTTGATGAAGGATTTTGATGTATATTGCATGATGGGTATTACAAGGTACTAGTGGGTTGATTTACTTCAAGTTTACTTGCATGATTTCACTCTTGAATTGCATGGTTTTACACTAGCATTGCATACCCACCAACTGTTTGATGAAATGTCCAATTAATGTATCTTGAGTTGTTGAAGGCCTAATGTTTGGCATATGAGTTAAGTGACTTTATGATGATGAAAGGATGGTATATATGTGTTGATTTCATGATATGTATCTATAGTGTTGTGAGTTGACCATAACCAATTGAGGGGTTGTTACCTCAATCACCTTGGATGGTGGCGGTATGGCATCAACCAATTAAGGGGTTGATACCTCAATCACTTCCAATAGAGGGTGGTCATGTCTGTCAACCAATTGAGGGATTGATACCTAAATCGCCTCGGATGGGAGTGGTAATCCATCAACCAATTGAGGGGTTGATACCTGAATCACTTCCGATGGAGGGTGGTCATGTCCATCAACCAAATTAGGGGTTGATTCCTCAATCACTTCTAAAGGGTGGTCTATATTGGATTTCAAGTACTAAGTTGCTTGGTCTATGATGATGGTCTCTTCCTTCAAATATAATATGTTCTATATAAGCATGTTTTACTTCAAACATCATCATACATGCCATATTGTTGTTATGTTATACATTGCTTATGATATTATTTTTTGCCTATGTTGCCTATATTTTGTTGCATTGTATCCTACATGCTTAGTATATTCAAGCATACTAACGCATACTATATGCCTACATGATGTTACCATGTAGGAATCGGAGCTCCTAACGATCATCCTCATCCTCACCGTGGCTAGTACTATCTCCTCCAAGCAAGTTGGTGAGCCCTTAACTCTGAGGACATACTTCTCTTGATTTATGCTATGTATTGACTCTTCTTATGTTGGATACTTTTGGCAATGAGGGTGAGCCCAGAGATTGTCTTGGCCCCCGCTCCTATCTATGTATTAAAGGTGTTGTTGGAACCTTATGACATGTTAATGCTATACTATTGGCTTATTATGTTTCTATGGTATCAGAGATGTCCTTTAGCCCCATATTCCCCTTTTTCTATCTATTGTTGTTGTATAATTGCTTCCATGACCAAGGATGTGTAATGGTATGTTAAGAGGCTTGATTGGGGTCCCTTCAGGTTCCCCATTCCCCATGTCACAACTACGCCCTAGGCTTGGGTCGTGACAACTATCCTGCAAATAGAAAGCTTTAAGTACTCCTTAAACTTAACTCAAACTGTGAACATTATAGCTTTTCATGAAATAGACATAGGGTTCTCATGAATACAACAGTAACTGTAAATCTTGTCTCAATAACTTAACTTAATGCTAAAATCAGTAAAAGACATGATTTTTATCAAGAAGAATGCATGATCCAGTATTTTGATGAAATTAACTAGTCGGGGCTCCATGAGTTCTGGAAACTAGGTGGGAAACCAAAAAACAAATTTCAAGACTTCTAATATGAAAAACGACTTTGTAACAAATGGTATCTAGGATTGAAACAGGCTGTAACAAGTACTTTCATGGGAAATGGTAGAGTTAATACTGGAGAATATTAAACCACCAAGACCAGGGGATGAGATTGATAAGGCATGGTGGATGGGGAGAGAAATGGCGAATTTACAGTGCATTCTGCATTCAGAATATTAAGGAGTAAAAGGCATCCTTTAAACTGGGAAAAATGTGTATGGGCTAAAGGATTGCCATTAAAGATTGCCTTTTTCCTATAGAGAATGTGGAAGAGGAGAATACGAATAGATGGCAACCTTAAAAGAATGAATATTCAGGTGGTTTCAAGGTGCTTCTGTTAAGAGAAAAAGGAGATGAAGACAGGGGAACATTTATTTCTAACAGTCCACAGGCCTAAAGCTGTGGAAGCAGTTTCTTACATATGCAGGTATTAAAGTAGAGGGAAAGCAGTTGCATCAACTTATTCAGACCTGCTGGGACTTTAAAGGTCCTAACAAACAGAAAAAGGTGATGCAAATTATTCCAGCAGTCATACTGCGGGAGATATAGAGGAGGAGGAATGCTTATAGACATGGAAATGAATACTCTTATCAATGGATGATATATCAGATCCATCAGGCAATAGCCTGTTCATAAAGAGTATATATCCAATCATAAGAGGAGTTCCCATTCAGTGGATAGATATAATGGAGTTTCTTAACGATTACATGCCAAAATAATACTTTTAAAAAGTATTATGAAAGCCTGTAAGAGAAGGAGTAGTTTGCAACACTGATGGGGCTAGTAGACAGAATCCTGGCCTAATTGCTTATGACTTCTATGTTTGAAATGGTGAGGGAAACCTAATTTTTGTAGAAGCTGAGATGATGGGGGTCACAACAAACATGTAGACAGAGACAATAGCTATACAAAAGGCTCTATCTTATTACTGTTAAAAAGGCCTAACTAGAATACAATTATAAATAGATTCACTTGCTATCAGGAGCATGATACAAAAGGAATGGAAGGTGCCTTAGGAGCTAGTAGAAATAGTGGAAAGCATACAAGATGTAATGCAAAACATGGAGGTGTAAATAATACATGCATACAGAGAAGCTAACCAACTTGTAGATTGCATAGTTAATGATGCATTTGAGAGAGCAGGCAAGCAGCAGTATCATAACTTCATACAATTACCAAGCACAACCATAAGAGTTCTTAACATGGAAAAGTTAGAGGTGCCTTGACTATGTATAAGAACTAGGCCTATTGTTAACAGAAGCCATGATTATGCCTAAGTACAGGTAGTAGCAGGAATAGTTAGCAAAAGAATATTTACAACATCAAGTGTCCCTAAGGAGCAAACAAAAAGAAGACATATTTGGAGTAAAAAATGCCATACATCTACTGGAGAGGGGGCACCATCGGGTTGTTCAAAAAGGTCAAGCATGTCCAACAAAAAAGGAAAATAGTACCACCAAAATATCACCAAAAGTAGAAGGATTGGGTTCACGTGCCACAAGAATATACATGCATCTCCATGGATCCAGACAAGTAACACCATTCTCTAGGAGCAAGAAGAAGAACATGAATAGACAGGAGCAGGCAAAGGAATTAAAAAGAGAAGATCTGAGTGCTTACATGTTGATTTTATTGGAGACACAGGAGATACACACTTTTTTCAACAGAACAAGATGGGGAGTGTGCCATGGTGGAGCATCACAAGGGGCATTAGAAAGATGGAAGAGTCAATATAGACTTCAACAATGGAGCAAAGGCCAGAAGAGAAAGCACTTACATGAAAAGGAAAAGGATGAAGCTAATGAGGCCTAAGTAGAATAACCAAGAAGACATACTAACATTAAAGAAAGGATTCATATGGGAACTCGATGCTAAGGAAAGGAAAGTGAGTGGAAAGACAAAGAACTATCTAGAAAACCCTATTTTATAGGGTCATTTTCCTTTCGGGTTGGGTCGATGTTGTATTCTGAACAATGCTAAGTTTATTATTATATCAACAAAGTGGGCCAGGAATTAGTTTATTTTGGAAGGCCTTACATACCTGAGGAATTAGTTTCTTCGAAAAATTGAAGAGAATTCTTAAAAGCCCTAGCTTGGACTTTTGAATCTATGTTCTGAGTTCTTGGAAGGTTTTGAAGTTAATGATATGCATTAGTATGTTCTAGGGGTTTAATTAGGTGAAACCTGACATATTTAGGCTTAAAAGGGTGAGAAAAGTTGCAAATACCCCTCTTTAAAATAAATGGTAGGGTTAACTACGAGACCCTCTACGACTCGTAGGGGACCCTTCTTAGTTTGTTCGATAATTTGTGGGGTCTCTGGAACTTTCTACGAGACCCCTATTACGACCCGTAGAGGATTCTACAACCCATAGATGGGCCCGTAACATATGGGGATGAAAATTGGTGTTTACTGACTTTTTCCATGAGATACTGATACGAGTCATACTCCAAATTACGACCCATAAGTAGGTCTCATAGTGCAACTATGCACAGGCAGTCCTCAGTAAAACGACCATAACTTTTGACCCGAACACCAAATGAGGTGGAACTAGTTGTGTTGGAAAGCTAACTCAAATAGCTTTCATTTAGCATGTCATATGACTTCTAATTCTTTGTGCGCTATGTTATGGTCATTTAAAGTTGACCCTTGCATAATCTAAGCATAGAAACTCATTTTATAGTAAAGTTTTGAATCCGACTACGTACTAAAGGTCTCTTATGGCCCTAATACACTTCCCACATTCTAGAGTGAGGCTTGAAACATAGGTACTTATGAGGATAAATTTATGGAGTGTCACAATATCTCCCCCTTGGGATCATTCATCTTCAAATAAAGGTGAAACTGGGGAAATATACGCATATTTGCTACTCATGAACTAGTTTATCAATAAGAAACTATCCAGATGTCTTATTACTCATATTCATGGATGTATCTCAACTCAACAATAAGGATAAAGAATATTACCTTTATGCTTATCA
The DNA here is from genome assembly GCA_026153255.1 of Solanum medicagineum. Taxonomy (NCBI): domain Eukaryota; kingdom Viridiplantae; phylum Streptophyta; class Magnoliopsida; order Solanales; family Solanaceae; genus Solanum; species Solanum medicagineum. The sequence continues at coordinate 16,126 of JAPFFP010070816.1, forward strand.
TTGGAAGGCACGAATAGGAGAGGATACCTAGCTTTCATATCTGCCTCATCTTCCCAAGTGGCTTCCTCGATGAACTGGTTCCTCCACAATACTGTAACGAAAGCAATCTCCTTAGTTCTCAACTTACAAACTTGTCGATCTAGTATCTGAACTAGGATCTCTTCAAATGTCAAGTTGTCTTTTACTCCAATACTATCAAAAGGCACAGCCAATACGGGATCTCCCAAACATTTCTTAAGCATAGAAATGTGTAATGCTGGATGAATAACAGCTAACTCTAGTGGCCCTTCCAACTCATATGCCACATTACCAATCTTCCAAATAATTTAGTATGCCAATACATCATGGACGGAGCTTCCCCTTTCTCTCGAATCTCATAACTCCCTTCATCGATGACACTTTTAGGTACACCCAATCACCTACCTCAATTCCAAATCCATATTTCTAACATTAGTATAAGACTATTGTCAACTTAGGGCTGTCTTTAGTATTTCTTGAATGACTATCACCTTCTCCATAGCCTGATGGACTAAATCATGTCCTATCAATCCTGCCTCACCAATCTCAAACCACTCAATAGGTGATCTACACCTCCTCCTAAAGATGGCCATATATGGTGCCATTTGTATGCTAGCCTGGAAGCTGTTGTTATAGGAAAACTCAATCAAGGTTAAGTGACCATCACAGTCACCATTAAAATCTATAACACATGCCTTCAATATATCCTCAAGAGTCTATATGGTCTGCTCTGCTGGCCCATTTTTCAGGGGATGGAAGGTTGTACTAAGATTCACCTTCGTACCAAGCCCTTTCTGAAAGGACCTCCAAAATTGTGTTATGAACTAGGCTCCTCTATCTGAAATGATGGATATGGGGACCCTATGCAATCTAAAGATCTCCTTAATGTAAATTCATGCATAGTCCTCAGTTGTATCAGTTATCTTGACAGGTTGAAAGTAAGCCGGCTTGGTCATTCGGTCTACTATTACCCATATCGAGTCATGACGTCTATGAGATCAAGGTAAGCCTGTTATAAAGTCCATGGTAATCATCTCCCATTTCCACTCTGGAATTTCAATATTCTAGGCCACCCCACAAGGCCTTTGGTGCTCCACCTTAACTTGCTGGTAGTCCGGGCATCTGGACACGAACTCTGGAATGTCTTTCTTCATACCACCCCACCAATAAACCTCTCGTAAATATTTATGCCTTTTTGTTGCACCTGGGTGAATAGAGTATCTGGCATTATGAGCTTCAGCTAGAATCCTGTCTCAAAGGCCATGAACACTTGGTACACACAATCTGCCTTGGTATCTCAGGACTTCATCTCCTGCTTTGGCAAACACTTAGGCTTTTTTCTTCTAGAAATCTTCTTTCAGTTGAAGAAGGATAGGATCCAGCTCTTAGTTTTCTTTCACTTCCACCACCAAGGATGACTCTGCCCCATTTTTGATAATGGCACCACCCTCATCTGAATCTTCAATCTGCACCCCAAGCCTGCCAGCCTGTGCACTTTCTTAGATAGTTCTTTCTTTTCATCCTCAATATGTCCAGTGCTCCCCATGGTCAACCTGCTAAGAGCATCAGCAACTACATTAGCTTTACCTGGGTGATAGAGGATGCTTATGTCATAATTCTTTAACAAATCCAACCATCTCTTCTAGCTCAAGTTCATTTTTTTTGTTGAATACATACTGCAAGATTTTGTGGTCTGCAAATATATCTACATGCCCACTGTAAAGATAGTGTCCCTAGATCTTGAGAGCAAACACCACAGCAGCAAACTCATGAACATGAGTTGGGTAGTTCTTCGCATGAGTCTTAAGTTGTCTGGAGGCATATGCTATTACCTTGCCTCTCTGTATCAATACACATCACAACCCAACTCTGAAAGCATCACAACACACAACAAAGCCATCCAGTCCCCCAGGTAGGGATAAGCCTTGCACTATAGTTAGCGTAGTTTTTAGCTCTTGGAAGCTCTTATCACAAAGCTTCCGACAATCTGAACTTAACCTTTTTCTGAGTTAACTTAGTCAATAGGGCAGAGATAGAAGAAAACCCCTCTACAAAATGCCTATTATAACTTGCCAAACCCAATAAGCTCTTTATCTCTATTGAAATTGTGGGCCTTGGCAAATTCTTTGTTGCCTTAATCTTTTGGGAATCAACTTGGATGCCTTTGCCAGAAACAATATGACCCAAAAACGCCATGGCTGCTAACCAAAACTCACATTTGGAAATTTTGGAATACAACTATTGGTCCTTAAGGGTCTAAAGGATAATTCTAAGATGATCAGCATGCTCCTCCTCATTACGAGAGTAGATTATAATGTCAAATTTGAAAACAATGATAAATATATCTATGTATGGACTCAACACCCTATTTATAAGATCCATGAAGGCTATTGGTGTATTTTTCAGTCCAAATGACATGACCAAGAACTCATAATGACCATAGAAGGTGCTGAAAGCTATCGTAGGGATGTCACTTTCTCTAACTTTAAGCTGATGGTACCCAGATCGGAGGTCTACTATGGAAAAACAAGTACCACCCTGGAGTTGGTTAAATAAGTCATCAATTCTGGGAAGAGAATTTCTTTATGGTGACCTTATATAACTACAGATAATGCATGCACATTTTAAAAGAATCGTCCTTTTTTGCACAAATGATCTGGAGCACCCCAAGGTGAGATGCTTGGTCTAATGAAACCCTTATCTTGGAGGTCTTTCAGCAGAATTTTCAACTCTTTTAGTTCTGAAGGAGCCATATGATATAGAGAATTAGATACTGGCTAAGTATCTGAGAAGGTGCCTATCCCAAAGTCTATCTCCCTATCAGGAGGGACTCTAGGTAGATCATCAGGAAAGACTTCTGGGAACTCATTCACGACTGGAACAGGCTGGAGAGATAGTGCCTCGGCACGAAAATCTTTGACTCTGACTAGATGGTATATGCACCCTTTGGAAATTAACTTTCTGACTTTGAGATATGAGACAAATTTACCCTTAGGAAAAACTAAGGTACCTCTCCACTCTGACTGGCTCATTAGGAAACTGAAACTTGACCACTCTAGTTCTGCACACTATGGAGGCATAGCAAGCATGAAGTTAGTCCATGATTAGAATGACATCAAAATCTACCATGTCTAACTCAACTACATCAGCTAAGATATCTTTATGGCAAACTGGAACGGGACAACCCCTATAGATTCTTTGGGCTAGAATTGATTCTCTAATAGGAGTGGAAACACTGAAAGGCTCAAGAAGACAATGGACTAATCCCAAACTTCTAGGCTACATAGGAAGCCACAAATGATTATGTGGAAGATGGGTTTAACAATATATAAACATCATAAGGCAAAACTTTGAGCATACAGTAACCACATAAGGTGAGTTCTCTTGCTCCTATCTGGTGGCCATGGCATACAAACGGTTTGTGCCTCTACTTGTCCCTGATGTAGTACCCATCTGAGCTGGCCTACCCTGTGGTGCTGAAGAAATAGACTGAGACTTATTATCCCAGTTGTTCTGCCTCCCCATAGGGCAATCCTTCAAAATGTGCTCCACCTAACCACATCTAAAACAAGCATTTGTGCCCACAAAGCACTTTCCTAGATGAAACCTAGCACACTTACCATAAACAAAATAACAATTTGATCCTTGGGCTATGCTCCCCTATGATTGGCTGCCTTGAAACCTGCAGTTCTGTGATCCCTGCTCATTCTTGACCCTCGGTACAGATGCACTAGCAGATGAAGGTGCTGGTCCAGATATCCTGGGCTGATAGGATGAATGATTGGCATTTCTAGCTACCCTCTTACTTGTCTCTTGGCCTGATGTCTTGGCCTTTTGCCTCCTAAACTCTTCCCTATCTTGGATTTTCTCCTCCTCCACTTGCTGCGTGATGAGTCGTAGAAATACAACTTGTATAACACTTTATATAATGAATTGTTGCGCATTCTCAAGTAAACTTGTTATTTTGATGTTTGTTTTTGTTGTTTTTCAAGAAAAAAGACTAAGGCATGGAAGAAATAAGAACACGAAAGAAAAAGGATGGAAAAGAGAGTATAGAGGAGCTAAAATGGACCCAAGTATGGGCACACATGGGCCTACACGACCCGTGTACATCTACACGGACCGTGAGGTCTATCGTGGCCTCACATTTGGATTATGGCAGTGGCTATTTGGTGAAGGTAAGTCCCATGGTACATGTCACGGACCGTGGGACATCAAATGGGTCGTTATGAGGCTCGTCAAGGTGATGTAAAGATGGTACCATCGAAGGTTTGAAGATTTTGGCAAAGTGGCATGAGACAACACGCCTTACGGGCCATTTGGATTTACATGGGTCGTGCAACTTACTGTCAAAGTGAAATGAAGGCATCACCGTTGAAAAGCAAGAAAAATATGTTTAGGGGATCCCGACGGTGAGTAATGGGCCCTTTCACGGATCGTGTCTCCCGTGTAGGGTCCCGTGCACCCTGTTCCACCTGCATTATTTTGCACAGGTTACTTTTAATTTTTATGTTATATATGTTCTTAAGTGCACTGTCCCTATGGTAGACTGGGGAACACCATTATTAAGGGTTATTGTCACTTTTATGGCACAGGGGAAGTCTGAGTACCCGTTAGTGCGTAAACCTGCATGTGTAATAATTTTTAACAAAGTGTATTCTTTTGTGGCACGTGTAGGTACTATGGGTCCACGATGCAACTTAGTCAAACGCAGTGATAGGGACGAACCTGTGTCACGCCTCCGTGACTCCCCAACCGTATCATCTAGCAATCAGGCGAGGAGTGACTCAGGTGATGACTTCTCCAGTGGATCTGAAGTTCGCTAAAGAGGCAATGTCTCCCCCACTCTTCGCGTGCTACGCGGGCTCGTGCATCAGGCCATCACAGAGCCCCCCACTCTGACGAGGGCGCCCCTTCCACGAGAGTCGAGGAGGAGGCAGCTACCTCGAAACAAGAGAATACTTTAGAACAAGACAAGCAGAGGCAAACTCTGGAGGCCGAGGGTCATGAGACTGAAGAGCAGGTGAATGAGGTCGAACTTCGGGACAGTGATGACAAGGCCATTCATTTTGCAGTCTCCAGAACGACGGACCCGGAAACAGCCCAAGTACTTATTGTAACTTTGAGAGGTAGATGGACAATCCCAGGCGCTAAGGACATCTACACCAACGGTCTTACAAAAGGTTCCGGGGGGTTCAAGTAGCGGTCATTCCTTCCGGAGGTTCGGGTAATCACTAACCAACTTGACAGAGTTCCGGACATCAGAGATACTTTTAATTCATGTCAATTCAGCTGGATAGCCCAACCACTAGGGTACTATGGGCCCACCATTGTTGAAGAGTTCTATTCTAACTATGCCGCTAGTCTCTTAAATTAGGTGGAAGGGACACAATTAAGAAAGGTGAAGAGACAGGTCGCTCTTACTAGGTCCCTGAGGTCACATGTAATGGTGTGTGGTTCACGAGTGAATATATCAGAAACTACCATTAACCAATTCCTATTTGCGCCAGACTACCAAGCTCCTCTAGATGCCCAGTTTACGGAGAGACATATGCAGATTATGGATGCGGTGCAGATGTCTGATTTGTCAACTAGGGTTGCACTTTTAGGATGGATAGCAGAGCGAATAGCCATTTAGGAGGCGGAGGCAACTTGGGTGACAGACCCCAAGTGTCCTATCACCAACTCATCTTTGACATTTCCTGCAAAATTATGGTGGTCGTTGGTGCAGTCTAGGCTGAGACCCACAAGTAATGATAGTACACTCTAACCTTCACACACTTCTCTTATAGTATGCCTGCTATCCAGATTTGGACTAAATGTTGGCCGAATCATTGCTTTTGAGATGCAGGACTAAGCTTTATCTAAGAGACCTAGCCTTCCCTTCCCGTGCCTAGTTCGTGCCCTGTGCAAATAGGCTGGTGTTCCTACTATGCATTTTTTGGACAAGATGATAGCCCCCAAGTGTGTAGCCAACTTTACCTTGATCAAGGATGTCCAAAACCCACTCATGAGGAGTAGAATATATTCGGTAGGGGCCCGACCAACTTCCCATCTGCACCTCTGCAACAACCCTTGCCATTTGGGGACTACACCACCGCCCCACCATCAGGCACGACTTCTGAGCAGCCCGAGGGTAGTGGTGCAGCTCTTTCTGTGCAACTAGGGTATGCATATGTGCCCTATGAGTTTTTGGCTAGATTGGTGGCAGACCAGAGGCAGACATGGGCCATTGTTGATCAGATAGTAGATCAGATCCCCCACGTCGTCCAGTCTCATTCACAGCGGGTGGTGGACCAATGTGATGAAGCCCTTAGGAGCCAAATCGCCACCCTCTGGAGCCAAGTCACCATATTTGAGAGCTACTTCAACAGCATGTTCGGGAGTATGACTGGAGATGAAATGAATGAACTGGTACATATAGTGCATAGCATGAAGGACCAAATTGCTACGTTGACTGCACAGTGCCAGGCCCCTACACCGGCCCCGCCTCTAGAGTCATGGATGAAACTATTCAATGTACCCACAACGCCAGCTCTGGATGATATATAGGGTGTTCCACTAGCCTCGTCTGAGGCACTCAAGCCACCCATGGAGCAGCCTAGGAGAAAGGACAAGGGTAAAAGTCGAGGTCAACAATAGAGTCCTCCCGGTGACCCCCAAAGGGAGGAATACTGACTGATGGGCAAGGCCGCCAAGGCCCAGCACCAAGCAGTATCTAAATGGGCCGAACGAGAATGGCTGGCTGTAGAGGCGGCATGGGCAGGAGCCTCCACTAGAACCTTTTGACCAAGTTTTCCATATGCTGATGAGGATACCCCCGAAGGGTCTGGTCCCAAAGACACTGCTGATGCCTAAGGCATCCCAGGTATGTTCTATCCTCGTATATGTTCATTTAAGTGTGTTATGGTGTGGTGAGGACACTACACTGTCTTTTTGGAGGGGGTGGGGCATCCTGCCACTTGAGAGTTTTTCTTGCCATGTTTCTTTTCTCTCAAATGTATTATCTAGTAAAACTAGCATGTATAGGTCGTATTGTTTGTGTTAATATAACTGTCCCAGGAGCCTAGAGTAGCCCCTGTGTTGATCTTTGTGATGGACATGTTAACAACACTAAGTATATATGTGTTTGCATCTCATCCTGACTAACTTATATGATTGTGACAAGTATTATATGTGAATGGTTGGTACTATGATGAATGAAGCAGGCCTATGTGAGTTAGTACCAACTAGTGTAAAAGATGTGCCGTGTGTGTGAGAGCTAATTGCATAATTTCGTCGACGCACCTATGAGATAGAACTTGCCTGGTTAGTCCCACTAAAAGCCTTGAATAACTGGATTAGGAGGGGATCTTAGGCTGTTGTTGTTGAATAGTCACTTAGCCAAGAAAAATTGACCAACCAAATAAAATTGTCACTTCGAACCAAAATTTGGGCTTAAATGGACCTTGTCTTTGAAATCACCCAAATTCACCTCCCCAATCTATCTGTTAATCTCTGTTTTGACCCTGGTCTCTCCAAGGACATTGTGAACCTCAACCAAGGGAAAAAGCCTAAGTTGAGGGTGGCTTATGTTGGCCTTGATTTTAGAAAGATATTATGAACCTTGACCCAAGCCAAAGGCTTAAGTTGAGGGTGGCTAGTGCAGGGGGAGCAAAAAAATGAGTGTGGAAAAGAATAAAGTGATAAAAAGAGAAAACAAAATGGGTTGTGACCTGAGAAAAGCAATAAGCGAAAAAGAAAAAGAATAAAAATGAGTGAATGAGCACGAAAATTACTTCCGATACTATAGAACGTGGAAAAATAGGGGCAAGAAAAGTTGGTGACCAAGAAGCAAATGGCTGAGTTGAAGCAAGTGTCTGGGAGAGGCCGTTTAGTCGCTTTAATCCTAAATATACCTCACCAGAGCCCGAGCTATGTAACAAGCTGAAAAAGTGCCAATGTGATCTTGAAAAGGCCATTCAAGAGTTAAGGTGGTGAAAATAATGGCAAGTTCATGATCGAGGCATGTTCCTCCATTGGAAACCATTTCTGAGAGTGAATGACTACATTCCAGTCTCTATTTTACATGCTTACGTTGGGTGTGAGACTTCTTTGTAACACCCCACACTTTACAATATTGGTACAATTCAAAGGAAACATGACATGAAAAGGGCAAGTGACGCTAAATT
>JAPFFP010070836.1:0-24311 GCA_026153255.1 Solanum medicagineum
TTGAAGCAAATTTGACCAAACCATAACATGATTCATTTAAATAGCATTCGTACATATAAAATGTGGGGTGTTACATCTGCATGATACAAATCTCCTACATACCTCTTCGCATTAGATCTCTTGACTTTGAAGTTGAAATGATTCTCTATTCTACATTTTGCTATTACTGCAATCAATGTTGCCTTTTTCTTGTACAATTATTTCTTCTTAATTTTTGTATTTTGTGTATCAGCTATGTAGTTTGTTATTTTTAATTCTGAAATATAAGATGAATTACCATTATTTGATTCAACTATAACAAGAGTATGTGTATCATGACCAGTTCCCTCAACACACATAATTTTGCCAAATGTAGAATCAAAGTGATTTATCACTCTATCCGTCTTGGAAACAACATCAATACATAATGGATATTTTGAAATTTCTAAGTCGTTCCTTTCTACCACAAAATATAATCTTACTCCCATGTCATTTCTGATCACCATTGGCAATGAAATACCTTCGAAAATGTATCTAATTTCTATGTTTTCTCTCCCCGCACCAATTTTTAATTCAGTAGCAACGGTGGATTTGAGATTCAAAAAGAAAAATTATTTGTCCAACAACTACTTTGTCACTCCTGTATCATGAATAAACAACGTTGTTATCCCAAATCCCAGGATGCCTAAACAAAATAGCCAAAATCGACATATTTGGCTCATTGTTTCTTTATTAGTATCCTAATCTTTTATTACAGGTTGAAGATCTGCAAATTTTGAATTTTGAAACATATTATTGCCTTTTTGTTAGAGATTGAATTAAAATCTTGATATGCTATCAAAATACAACACATTTGGTGCCTGAAACAAAGGATTTTGTGAGTTAAAGCAAATTTTTAGTGTTTTAATGTGTTTTTGTGTTAATCTTGCAGAAACGTTAGATTGGCACGATTTTGAAGAAAAGTTGTAGATTTTACTGAAGCACAGGCTATACTAGCCTACCTACGAGTCATAGCGCACTCTACGAGTTGTAGCAAGAATTAGAGACCAAAAATCAGAAATCTGCCAAGTGAAGGTCACTCCTATGAGCCCAGCCTACGAGTCGTAAGACACACTATGACTCGTATAGGTGGACTCATAGCAAGAATCAGAGAGCAAAAATGTTGGACCAAAAGCTGAAGACCAAACCTACGAGACAAACATACGAGCCGTAGCCCAAGCAACAACTCGTACCTATGGGTCGTACTAGTTCGGTCAAGGGGACAAGAACCTAATACGAGGCTCTGATTAGGACTCATAGGTCATATTACGAGTCATAATTGTGAGACTTATCAGCTGCTAGCTATCTTTCTTGTATAAATTCTGGGGTTATTTTATAAATACTATACATAGCTTAAGTTAGGTTTTTGAGAAGGTGTTCAATAAGTAGACATTTCACCATTACATTTTGAAGCTTTCCTTAGGTTTTTAGGGTAGTTTATTGTTCTTTCTTTGAAAACCAATTTCGGGGATTGCAAATCTTGCCTTGTACTCATTGTTGATCAATCAAGCTTGTGAGTTTGCAACTTGTGGTGCTTATTTTCTTCATTGTCATTATTAAAACTATCAACTATGTCTATCATATGCTTTTTTGTGTGTTTTGCTTTATCCATGAGTAGCTAAGCACCCACAACTTGGGATTGTGGGAACCATGGGTAGTTGACTTGAAATAACCTAGTTTTCTTGCATTTTTATGATTGGGGTTTCGCATGAATTATCTATTTCCCTTCATTTTATTGTTGTTTGGTGGTTGCCAACACCCAATCCTGCGTACTATAATGATCCTGACCAAGGTAGTGATGAACAGAAAAAGGGAAGTAGATGACAGAATTCGATTGATGTTTTCTCGTCTAATCAACCTAACCTGTCCAAGGGGAGGTTGACTGGGACTATTGGTAACAGTTAGTTGACACGCCATGGTGGCCGGCCAAGCGCCATGGTGAAATTCAACCTTCACCTTCACAAGAGGTCTAGAAGAACCTAAGTCACCGTCCTGCATGGGAATCACTAATTATAGTTATGTATCTAGGGTAATCGAGTCGACGAACCATGGGGAACACAATCCCAGAGTTGTTCCCAAAATTGAGTGTTTCCTTGCGTTATAGTTAGTGTTTGTTTTAGTTTGTTTTTGAATCACAAATCCTCCCCCCCCCCCCATTTCGAGATTGTAGTCATAAATACTAGAAATGATTGGTAGTGAAGTCTTGTAGTCAAGCCCTGTATTCCCTGTGGATTCAACCCTAACCTCGGTTAGGTTTATTATTGATCGCGACTGCTTTCTTATTGGAGTGTGAATATCAATCAAAATTATTTAGAAAATTTTAAGGGATTGGAATATGAAACTATGCTACTTTTCATTTAAATTGTACCTGAAATTGAGTATAATGAATCATCAGTTGTGAATCTAGTTTCTAGGCAATGTATCCGCACATGGATTATTTTAAGGGATTTCTGTAAATTTGCAAAGGGTTGGATATATTGAATTTGTTACTTACACTATATGATTACTATAATCTTTACTAATTTTATCCCATTTCATGCCACTATCACTCAAACTCATATACATAGGATAATACAAGATTCAATCATACTTAATAAAAAGTTATAAGTCCACTTGCCTTAATCGAAGTTTCAATCAACTCAAATCAAAGTCTTTTTCCTGTCTATGATACTCCAAATCACCATAATCTCGAAGGCTGAACCGCAAACTAGCAAACCGATGAACGAATTCACAAAATCGGCTTCAAAACATCAAACCACTATCAAGAATGAGATATACACATCAAAAGGACTCAATTGACATCCATATTAATCGGAATTTGATCCAGGAGGTAAAATGGTAAAAAGAAAAAAGGTTATTTTTGAAAATCCAAAATCTGAAAATTGAGATCAAACCAAGTTCTACATGAAAAATAGAGTTTGTGGGTGAAAATCTCATAAAACATTTGAGTAGAAATTGAGGGAGAAATCATCATTTAAAGTTTGAATCATATTCTTGTAAAACCATAAAAATTAGAGGGTTGAAATAAATAATTTCAAGTCAAAATAATAATATAAATACTGAAAATAAAAGAATTTGGCTTAGGAAGCTTACCCAAATTACAACTATGAAAAATCTTGTTCGAACACCTCCAAGCTTTTGGAACTCAGAAATGGAAGAAAAGAAAAAGGGTTTGTTGCCGCATTGAACGTGCATTGACTGCGGTGAACTTGCACCAATACCCTTCAAAACATGTTTTTTGACCCTCAGAACTCATCCGGAACCCTATAAATTTGAACAAAATATGCAATCCTATCAGAAACGACATCCCAGATGCAATGGAATCATTGGAGTTTGCATTAGAGCTTTCGAACTTCGAAAGTTGACTAAGTCAAACTTATGATTTGAATTCAACTAAAAATGCAACTTTGGGTCCAAAATCTCTGTTTTAACTCCAAATTAAATTCCATTAGTTCCCCTAGATCAAATTTCTCATTTCAAAGCTAATGGAATCGACAAAATTGCATCATGACACTCAAAACTCAAGTTGTGCTCAACACTTAAAATTTAAAACTTTAAGCATTTAAAAACTCTTTCTTTAGCAAAACTTCAATTTTCACAAGGTTTTTAAAATTTTAACTTTTAGACTCAACCATAAATGACTCAAGACAACTTTCGAAAAGGAAAAATGGTAATTGCATTGAAAATGCCAAAAATGGCCTTTAGGGTCATTACAATTTCGACCAGAAATCCTCTTTGAACTTGAACATGAAGCCAAAAATAGATACACAAAAGATAAAAAAAATTTGAAATACCATTTCTTGAAATATGTTTTTGTCCATTTACCTGGTGAACTCCCTATGACTTTTGAAGGCAACAAACCTTCTTATTTATGGGCAAAATAGTCCATCTTTTTTCTTTGGGGGGGGGGAGGGCATTTTAGTATCTTGAAAAAATTGAATTCAAATCTTGAAAGGACAAGAGATGAGGTGTTTGTCACAAAGATTCGATGGATTAAACTTTAATTCGGCGGTTTTCAAGATTTGTCCTCACACCCAAGGTTGAACAGTCAATACATTTTTTAGGAGCCACAAAAATGGGAAAAGTGGGACGTGTCATGACCTGTTCCCAGTCATGATGGCGTCTGCTAGATCCCACGTACTGGCCAGCCCAAAATCCCAACTCAGGAGTACATATCCTAGCATCTAGTCAAGTCTACATCAACATAGTAATAACATACAACAGAATCTACTCAGGACCTGAAAGTCAGCTATACATAATCACAATAAACAAATGGATACATAAGACAAAAACATAGTATAATATATATACAACCTGAGAATGCTCCTACAAAATACATAGTACTACTATACAGGGCCAGAGTCTGAAACAAAAGACAGCCATCAAAAGAAGGAGACTGTGAAGAAACCAGCTGCTAGTGCTCACAAAAAAATTTCCTGTTCTCCCAGATCCCCAGAAATCAGTGTCCCCTACTGGTACCTAGACCTCTAGCATGGTAAGATGCAGAAGTAGGGGTGCGTACCAGAATAAGGTACCTAGTAGGCATTATCGACCGACTGAGTGAAATAAATGCATAAAGAAGTTCAAATGTATCTAAAAGCAGTATCCCATCAGATCACCCCATAAAATCAACTGAACCAGTCACAACAAAGTGAAAAGACACCATTTGTAAAAACTGAGTGGATCCATATCACAACTATTACTGAATCAGAAGCACAATATTGTACACGAGTGCAAGGCCCTACAATTTTTACCCATATGCTACTCGAGCCCCCATAATCCTGGGAGGTATACCCGTGCATAATATAACTAACATATAATGACTAAAAACTTATAGAGCCATCACAGAGCCTAACTTTCCACATCATAAGGATAAGGGTTAGTTATATGTATGTGTAAGGCCTTAGTGTCTGAGCCTGAATCCCCAGAGTCCCCATAAACCTAGAGGGTACACCCATGCACAATTACTATAAAAAGGTAAGTGGATCCACAAGTAATGGTTGATCCCTCGACCCGCAACATAACAACAACAATCGGTTCCTCGACCCATCCATAACTGGTATCACTCGGGGACTCAAATCCCTGGGTCATTCGACCTGGCCACTGGTCAGGTAGTTAGCGAGGGCCAAGTGGTCTAACCATAAATACATAGTAGGACGTATCCCCCGTGGGAAAAAGAATCCATATAACATAATCAAATATGTCTCATCCCAGAATATCAATCTCGAGACATGCCCCAAAGAATGTCAATCACCGGGTCCCCAACTTAAAATATCAATCAACGGGGCCTAGCCCAAAAATGTAATCAACAAACCCTATTCCCAAAGTAACGACAATTGCTCTGACCCATTTAGAATCGGCACCCCAATCTCGGAAACTCGGACATGACCACTAGATATTAGGACCATAGGAAACGTCACCCAAGGTCTCAAATACTCGGACATAGTCACCAGAGACTTGAACTATAGGGTGCATCATCAAGGTCTCAGAGCGTAGCCTCAGCAAATCTCCCTCTCTCTAGTCTAACAAGATCTGGATCTCCTAATCATATCATCTCTCCAGAGTCACAATAAATAATTCATTCGCAGGGTATGCAAGGAAATCAGAGTAATAACTTATATTAGTATAACAGTGCGCAAACTTCAATAACTGGAATAGAATCAGGTTCAGTTGGCAACCCTTCTATACTCTAGCCCACCGCAGGTAATGGAAATAAAAGTGTGGTAATAATAGGGATATCATGGGTGCCCCCGACAAATAAGCCCAGCAGAATCATAGTATGCCACTAATCAGGTCATAATGTGGCAGGAAATCAACAAGTGGTCTCACGGTCATCCTATTGCATCATAATCAAGGAACATACACCATAACATCAGTTACATAGAAATACATACCTTTCCATGGCATCGACCCCTATATGTCCATTACTAGGCCTTCCTACATTCAATAGTACAAAAATATATACATACATATATTGAAATTATAGTATTCACAGTTAACCACACAGATTAGAACCTCACGACCACAATACTATGCATGTCAGACACCACTAGCGTTTTAAAAACATTTCAGGCTCAGCAAGCATATAAATTCACTCATATAATGTTTAGGGTAAGCCTAGCCTACCTGGAAAATGTTTCGTCAACTCCAAATCAATCCAGTCGTTATTTTCCTTTACTGACATTCTCCCGAAGTTGCTCAGCTATTAAGAATATAGTTCAAATGTCACCATAATTAATTGGTTGTATTACCTCAAAAATCGAGTGCAAATAGGGAGAAAGGATCTAAAATGGGAAAACTGGGACCTACGTCCAAAATCCTGAACAAAAACTCTAAAAATGACCCCAATGATCCAATCCCACAACCAAACATTTGGCCTCAAACAGACCCCAGAAGATCGAGAAATCGCCCAACAACGAAGTGAAAAACCTTATTGGGAGAACATTCCTTTCAAAAATTTCCCAAACTAAATTCTCAAAAATCAGACAACTAAATCCAACATCTAGTTGACCATCACATTCCCTAAAAACATAGAACAATTTAGGCTAAATTTTTGTTCAATTTCATCAAGATTCAATAATGTTATCAACAGAAATTTTTTTCACTAAAATTAAAAGCAACAATATCTAAGGCAAAGATATTACCTCGAAATGCATCTCCAATCTTGATTTTGGCTTCACCACAATGTTTCTTATAAAATTTTGATTCAAGAGGATCCTTGGATCACCAAAAATGAACTTGAAATACCTTTTGCATGAGTGGGGGAAAATGAAAAATGAAGTTAGTTCGCATTGGGGTTAAGGCTGATATATATGCCTTACACCTTTTCTTTGTGAATGCGGGCCTAGGGCCGCAAATGCAGTGCCTTGGCTCATCTAGGTCTCCATGAATGTACCTAAGGATCCACAAATTCGGAGCTCTGGTAGCCTCCCCTCCATGAGCATATGCCTCTCTCTACGAACACGGAGGGTTAACTTGTCTTATGATCCACCAACTAAGTCCCAAACTTCTTTGGGCCATTCCCAGGGATTTCGATGTCTATTTTCTGTAAATGATTAGTGTAACCACATTGATTTCAGTGTTCTGTATTTAATTGTGTAGTTAGATTTCCCATGGATTAGTTGGCCTGACATTATACTATATTAGATTGCTATACCAAGACTGTCAACTTGGTGATACCAGGAATTTCCCCAGTTATATGGTATATTTTTGTGAGTCCAATACCGACTAGAATTATATCATATATCAAGCCCAAAGATTGATATCTATCAGGTGATTGGCCTATTTGGCCAATGTTTGTGATATGACACCTGACGCTTCTGCGGTGGAGTCAGTGCTCGCGGTTCGTGAGTTTCTAGATGTATTCCCTACTAGTTTACCTAGGATACCTTCCAAGAGAGATGTTGATTTTTTTATCTATTATTCCGTAACGGATGGCTCCTGCAGAGCTTAAGAAGCTCAATGCTCTGTGATGACCCAAGCCTAGGGCCTGGACATGACCGGCCAATGGGGAATCCGAAGGAACCCCAAATAAGCCACATATCATATCATTACACATCCTTGGTCACGAAAGCAATTAGAATGACAATAAGAGATAAATGTAAACAAGGGGAAATTGGGACTAAGTATAAACTTCCATATCATAAACATCAAGAGTCAATAAAGTCAAGCTCATATCATAGATACATAATATGTCCCACAACACCTCTACTACATAGATAAGAGCAGGGGCCAAGACAAAGAAATGGGCTCACCCTCATAGTCAATACATAAGTCGAAGAGAGAAAGTCTTAATACATAGCAATAGATCATAAGTAACGTCCCCGGAATGGAGGACTCACTAACAAGCTTGATAGAAGTCGTACTAGCCACATAGAGGAGGATGATCAAGCGGTACACCGGTTCTTATATGGTGAAATCATGTAGGCATAGAGCATCAGTTAGTACATTTGAATGTACTAAGTATGTAGGATGCAATACAACAAGAGGTAGGTACCATAGACAAAATGCATAATCATAAGCAACGAATAGCATAATAACAATATGGCATATATGAATGATGCTTGAAGTAAGACTATGCTTATATAGCTCATAATGCGAGTGTAAAAAGTGACCATTATAGTGCAAGCAAAGGCCAACTATCCCCTTAGATAGGCTCATGAGGTATGAACCACTTCATGAGGTTGATGGAGTACGAACACCCCACCGAGGTTGACAGAGTACAAATTCCCCATCAAGGTTGATGGGTACCAACCCCTAACAAGGTTACCTGGGCCTACCATCTCTCGAGCTAGGCAATGAAGGTACCAACCCCTTGATAGGTTACCTGAGCCTACAGTGCCCCGAGCTAGGCTTGGTCATCCCAAACACCATATAGAGAAAATATAATATATATATATACAATTCAATAGTGAAATCATCCTAGAACAATCAGTGTAAATCCATCATTAGATACTTAGTAACACCCACAAACAGTATACATTAAGACACTTTATCAATCCTCACTATAGACCTTTGATTCATAGCCCCAAACATAGCAGAACAGTCACAATTCATAAATCCCAACATAGTGTGCAGTGATTTGCATAATAAGTAAGACCCATGAGTAAATCAATTTTAAATCATGAAATTTTTAAGAAAAGGAAGCTTAGGCATCATGGGTTAAAGGAACCCATGAAACAAACCCACATACCTTAGCTTTGGAGATGAATTTGATAAAGATAGGAGATGGAGACTATAAGCTTGAGAGGAGATCTTTTGTTTCGGAGAAGGCTTTGAGACTTGAGTTTAGGAGATAAAATATTGGCTGAGTGTTTGAATGAGTATTGGAGAATGTTTAGAATGATATGAGGGTGAAAAATAGTTAAGTACGAGTATTTTTACGTTTGGGGACACTTACCCCCAAGACTTCAAAGTCTTGGACCGCAAGGAAAATAACTAGACAAAATATTATACATGTCCACATTGCGGACAGGACGTGAAAATGAATTCCTTCATCTGCGCACCCGTGGCACGAAAAGCTCTCTGGAAATCGCCACTTGGAAAAACGAAATTGCTAATCGTTTGCTCTAAAATCGGGGTTAGACACTTCTCCCCCTAATTTTTACCCCCTAAACAAGAATATGAAGTCGATTTTCAATATCGTGCACGGATTTTGAGATATATAGAAATTACAATTTTGGGCATTTTCGAGGCACATTTTCGAGCACTTTTTTGGGTTGTTTCAATATCTCCCCCTTGGGAATGTTCATTCTCAAATGTTAAAGAGACGTATATGAGATGCACAAACATGACAATTTCAGCCCACATAGAGATGCAACAATGCACTTAAACATCATTTCAAAAACGTCATCACAAGTGTAAAATTATCATGAACTTGTCAATTTAAACATGAACATATGCAATGACATGGGGCTGAACTTAAAACTTGAGATTGAACGAAGAACTTAGATCAATACCTTTGGCTTGAGTGGAGTAGAAAAGGTAAGGGTACCGCTTTTGCATGTCTGCTTCGGCCTCCCAAAAAGCATTCTCAACTTGTTGATTTCTCCAAAGGACCTTAATAGAAGCTACCTCATTTCTCAACCTCTTCACTTGCAAATCCAAAATCTGAACCGAAAACTCTTCATATGTCAAATTATCCTCAATAATACCCACAACATCATGAGGCACAATGGCATTCAGATCATCCACACATTTCCTCAACATGGACAGATAGAACATTATATGAACCAATTCCATCTCACTAAGCAACCTCAACTCATAAGCTACCTTGCCAGCCGTCCTCATAACCTCATAAGGACCAACATATCTTGAGATCAACTTTTCCTTTTTACCAAAATGGACCACAGCCTTCATGGCTGAAACCTTTAGGTAGACCAAATCACTTACTTTGAATTCAAGGTCTCTTCTTCTCACATCGGCATAAGCTTTTAACGACTTTGGGCCGTCTTCAACCTTTTCCTAATCATCTTAACCTTCTCAAGAGCCTCCATAAATAGATTTGGTCCCAAAAAAGCTATCTCACCAACCTCAAACCATCTGAATGGTGATCTACAACGTCTCCCATAGGGAGCCCCAAAAGGAGCCATACCGATGCTAAAATGACAGCTATTGTTGTAGGCAAACTCAATCAACATAAAATGATCATCCCAACTACCTTTAAGCTCAAACACACATGCTCTAAGGATATTCTAAAGGGTTTGGATGGTTTTCTTGGCTTGGTCATCTATTTGAGGGTGAAAGGCCGTAGAAAGCTTAACTCTAGTATCAAGACCTCTTTGGTAGGACCTCCAAAAGGTGAAGTGAGTTGTGCCCCATAATCCGATATGATGGACGAAAGAACCCCACACAACCTTACCAAGTCATGAATGTAAAACCTTGCATAATCTTCAGCCCCAAATATGGTCTTAACTAGTAGAAAGTGAGCCAATTTTGTCATCCTATCAACCACAACCCAAATGGAGTCAAAACCCTTTCTAGTTTGGGCAACCCAACCACAAAATCCATATTTATCTCTTCTCACTTCCATCTAGGAACTTCAATGTCTTGGGTTAGGCCACCCGACCTTTTATGTTTGGCTTTGACTTGTTGACAAGTATGACAACCTTAAACCAAATTTGGCAATGTCCCTCTTCATGCCTCCCCACCAATACACATCCCTTAAGTCTCTATACATTTTGGTGAAACCGGGAATTATAGAATAAGAAGAGTTATGGGCCTCATCAAGAATCCTTTCTATCAAACCATCAATACACGGTACACACAACCTACCTTGGTACCTAAGGGCACCATCTCTCCCTTCGGAGAAAGCCTCCACTTTGCCCTCTTTCACCAAGTTCTTCAATTCTAACAAGGAAGGATTAAGATCTTGTTTTGCCATCAACTCATCAACCAAATAAGACTTAGAATTATCAATAACAACCACACCACTATTAACATCCTTTTCAAACCTAACTCCCAATCTAGCCAACTAATGCACTTCCCTAGCCATCTCCTTATCACGACCATCAACATGTGCTAGGCTACCCATATCAATACCCAACTGAAGGCCTCCGCCACCATATTTACCCTACCCAGATGATAGTGCAGACTCATATCATAGTCCTTAAGAAGTTCTAACAATCCTTTGCCTCAAGTTGAGATCCTTTTGAGTGAAGACAAATTGGAGGCCCTTATGATTGGTGAACACATCAACATGCACCCCATAAAATTAGTGGCGCCAAATCTTTAATGCAAACACAATGGTGGCTAACTCTAGATCACGGGTAGGGTAGTTCCTTTCATGTACCTTGAGTTGTCTACAAGCATAAGGTATTAATTTACCATTTTGCATCAACATACAACCCAAACCAACCCAGGAAGTATCACAATGCACTATAAATCCCTCAAGCCCATCCGATAAAGCTAATATAGGAGTGTACACAAGCTTGTCTTTCAATATTTGGAAACTCCTCTCACAATCACCGAACCAAAAATACTTGGCCTTCTTTTGAGTCAATTTTGTCATAGGGGTATAAATGAGAACCCATTCACAAACCTCCGATAATTGCCCGCTAAGCCCAAGGAACTCCTAAATGTCCGACAGGGTCAATGGGCTAGGCCAATTTCTAATCACATCGGTCTTCTTTGGATCCACCTTAATACCATCCCCCGACACTACATGTCCTAGGAAGGAAACCTCCCTCAACCAAAATTCACACTTTTCATATTTATCATATAATTTCTCCTCCCTCAAACTTTGCAACACAATCCTCAAATGAGCTCTATGGTCCTTCTCACCACGAGAATAGATCAAAATGTCATCAATGAAAGCCACAATAAAAGAATCAAGGTAAGGTTTAAAGACATTATACATTAGGCCCATAAAGATGGTTGATGCATTGGTCAACCTAAAAGACATCACAACAAACTCATAATGCTCATATCTAGTCTGGAAGGCCATCTTTTGGGAATATCACACTCCCTCACCTTCACTTGATGATACT
Organism: Solanum medicagineum; assembly: GCA_026153255.1. Classification (NCBI taxonomy): domain Eukaryota; kingdom Viridiplantae; phylum Streptophyta; class Magnoliopsida; order Solanales; family Solanaceae; genus Solanum; species Solanum medicagineum. Next base: position 12,006 of record JAPFFP010070836.1, read on the forward strand.
CGGACCGAAGATCAATCTTAGAGAAATGGCTAGCCCCTTGCAATTGGTCAAAAAAATCATCAATCCTTGGAATAGGATACATATTCTTGATGGTGACCCTATTAAGTTGCTAGTAGTCAATAACATCCTAAGGGACCCATCCTTCTTTTTTACAAACAATGCCGGAGTACTCCAAGGTGATTGGGTAGGTCTAATAAATCCCTTCTCCCACAAGTCCCTCAATTGTTCCTTCGACTCCGCCTGCGCCATACTGTAAGGGGGAATAGAAATGGGTTGAGTATCAGGGAGGAGGTCTATGCTAAAAGTCTATTTCCTTTCGAGAGGTCTATGCCAATAACATTTCTAAACATAGAACTTATCGAGGGCCAAGACAAGCAACCGGGCTCACCCTCATAGTCAAAATATACAATAATGGAAGAGAGTTGTAATACGTGGCATAAGAGCGTAAACAATGTCCCCAGAATGGAGGACTCACCAACTAGCTTGAAAGAAAAATCCTACTAGCCACGTGGAGGAGGATGATCATGTGGGGCTCCAGTTCCTACATAGTGAAATCATGTAGGCATAGAATATGTGTTAGTATGTTTGAATGTACTAAGTATGTAGGATATAATGCAACAAGAGGTAGGCAACATAATAAAAATGTATAATCATAGAAAGAGATAGTATATTAGCAACTGCATGAACAATGTTTAGAGTAAAATATGTCTGAGAAATAATCATACTTACATAGCTTGTTTAACCCAATACGGTGACATGTTTAGATCATCCAAATACCTTGTACTAGAGGGTAAGGGACATAGCATGAGTCATATCCCCTTTTAGCAGGTAATGGAGAGCACATGAGTAGAAGGTAGCATAGGTCATAACCCCTATATATGTGCACGAGATAATACATAACCTTAAATCGCATATGAGGGTGAGATGTACCACATAGTTCATCACCTTTTCATATGAGCACATTGCATAACCTCAAATCATACACGAGGGTAAGGAGTACAACATAGTTCATAACCCTTTATGTAGATATGAGTAAGTGAGTAGCATTGATTTGTACATAAGGGTAAAGTGTACAACATAGTTCATGACCCCTACATGTAGAAAATGTCCTTGTAATAAAGGGTAAAACATATAACATGGTTCATAACCCCTTGTAGTAGGCTTCATAATTCACAAAAGCATAAACCTTAGCATAAGGACTCCATAACTCATCAACCATTCTCAAGAACACAACGAACATGAGAGCCCAACACTTCACTTGCAATACCATAGGTGCTTTACATGATTTAAACACACATATATACATTCCTTTCATCACCATAAGCCACTGGACTCATAAATCATACAATAGACCATCAATAACTCAAGAACCTTGATTCAGACATTTTACCAAACATTTGGCGTGTGTAGTACTAGTGTAAAACGATGCCATTCAAGAGTGAAATCATGCTAGAAAATTCAATATAAAACCATCAATAGATACTTGGTAACACCCTAAAGAAATATACGTGAAAGCCCTTCATCATATCTCACAGTAGATCTTAGATTCATAGCTCAAACATGCTAAAACAACTATAATTTCATGAAACCTCGACATAGTGTGTAGTGAAATTCATAATAGATTAGGATCATGAGTAAATCAACTTTGAATCGTGAAATTTTAGGTAAAAGAGATCTTGGAAATAATGGGTGAAAGGAACCCAAGAAAGAAACCCACATACCTTGACTTTGGAGAATCCTTGAAGAAGATTGGAGATGGAGACTTGAAGCTTGAATGAGAACCTTAAAATCCGGATGAGTTTTGGGACTTGAAATTTAGAGATGAAATATTGTCTAAGTGTTTGCGAGAGTATTTGAGAATATCTTGGATGATATGAGGGTGAAATAACGCTAAGTATAAGTATATTCATGCATGGGAAGGCTTAGGTCCAAGACTGAAAAGTCCTGGACCAAACTTGAAAACTGGCACCAAAATAAAGCATTGGCGTGTCGCGCCAGAAACGTGCATACCTCACTGGAGATTGCTCACTTTAAAAATTAAAATTGTGACTCGTTCACTCTAAAATTGCGGTTAGACCAACTTCTCACTAAATATTGCCCCCTGAACAACAATATGAAGTCAGATTTTTGATATCATGCATGAATTTTGAGATATATCGAAATTAAGATTCCAGGTACTTTCAAGACACATTTTCGAGCAATTTTTGGGATGGTTTCACTCAACTCAAAGAGTTTTTATATAAAGCCTTTAGTCTCTAAACTATGTGCAACTATAGGATTATGTATTATACCTTGCAATTCTAGTGGATCCATCTATTTCATATTATCATGTTTGGCTTGCGTTGGAAAACTAGACCATACTTCGCTGGGAGGTGTCAGGCCAGTCACCTATAACAAAGGGGTGTCATGCCTTTGGTTCCAAGTTGTAGCTGCTTGGTCTATGTATGTTGAGGTCTCTTCCCACATATTTATGACATATTATGCATGTTTTATGTTTTACAAGCATGTTTTAGTACAAGCATTGATCATGCATGCCATATTAAGATTATATATCGATTGATTATGATTATGCATTTTAAATATATTGACTTATGTTTTTGTTGCATTGCACTCTGTATACTTAGTACTTTCCAATACACTAACGCATGCTCTATTCCTATATGATATTATCATGTAGGGACGAAGCTCCTTTAATCATCCCCCTTCACGTAACTAGTTCAGTACTTCGAAGAAAGCTTTGGTGAGTCCTCCACTCTGAGGATAATATCTATCTTACTCATGCTATGCTGAGACTTCTTTTATGTTGAACACTTGTTATCATGAGGTTGAGCACGGGATGTGTCTTGGCCCCCGCTCTATTCTAAAGTAGAGGTGTTGTTGGATACTAAATGTGTATATACTTATGAGCTTGACTCTTCTTATGTTTCTATGTTTATGAAAGACTTCCCTTAGCCCACTTCCTTTTTTCATTCTTGACTCTTGTTGATGTCTATTTTCAATTTTGCGATCAAGGATGTGTGGAAGATATGCTAAGAGGCTTGTTTGGGTTGTTTTCGGACTTCCCATTCGTCGTGTCACATCTAGGCCCTAGGCTTGGGTCATGACAATCTTGGTATCAGAGCACTAGGTTGTTAATGGTCCTTGAAAATCTAGTACACCGCGCCGATTAGAGTCTTATTCATGGTTGTGAATTGCACCACAACTATGATGGGATGCTTTGAGGCGTTTTAGGAAATATTTCATTCTTCATGATCTACATCATGCTTTAGATGTAAAGATAAGGAATTTTCCCTTAACGAATGCTCTTTGCTCTTCTAGATCATGCCGCTACCAAGAGGAAGACTAAGGAAAGCCCGTACACCCGAGGAGCAACCGACCCCTGCCGCTCCTCAAAATGAAGGTGTGGCCCAAGATGAATTTCGAGATGGCATCACAATATTGTCCTATGCTATGACCAACCAAATGAATCAAAGGGGCCAAGCTCCTCATGCTCCTACTACAGCTGCAAGGGTAAGGGTTTTCACAAGAATGAATCCTTCAGAGTTTTGTGGGTCCAAGGCGGAGAAGGATCCCCAAGAGTTCATTGATGAGGTGCATAAGGTACTATTCTACTATAGGAGTCAATTTAAAGGAAAAAGTGGAATTAGTGGCCTACCAACTCAAGGGTTTGGCCCTAATTTTGTTTACTCAATGGAAATTGGAGAGGAGAAATGATGATGCCATTCCTTGGGAAGAGTTCAAAGTTTCCTTCCACAACTGGTTCATTCCTATCAAGTTAAGAGAGGCTAATATGATAGAGTTTATGAACCTCAAGAAAGGTCCCATGAGTATGAGGGAGCATGCCCTCAAATTCAACAAGCTTTCCATGTATGCTCCTCGTTTGGTTGCCGCTCCTAGGTCAAGGATAAACAAGTTTATATAGAGAGTGTCCGACTTGGTGAATGAAGAGTGGTGTACCGCCATGCTAGTGAGTTTTATGGACTTGTCTCTCTTATGACATATGCCGAACAACTTGAGGGGGAGAAACTTAGGAAGAGAAGAAGTGGATAGTCTTAGAGGGCTCAATTTGAGGGTGGCTACCAAGGTGCCAAGGATGCCTGGTTTCATAAAGGCCACTAGTTTCAAGTCCAAGGGTTCTCCAATGATCCTAATAGGAGGTTTGCTAATGATAAGGTGTCTAACCCAAGATTCCAAGGTGTTAATGGTCGATGACCCAACTTAAGTGCCAAAAGTATGGGTGAAACCATGGTGGTCCATGTTTGAACAATTCTAATACTTGCTTTTGTTGTGGTGAGGTGGGTCACAAGGTTATCGATTATCTTCGTGCTCAAAACAAGAGTAGAGATGGTCGTCCTCAAGGCCAATGGGCAAAGGGAGGCCCACAAGGGGGTGCTCCAAGGCAAAATAGATTGTATGCTCTTCAATGAAGGCAAGGAGTAGATGAGGTGCCCAATGTTGTTAACGGTATGCTAAAGGTTCTTGATTATGATATGTATGCTTTGATAGATCTGAGTATCTTTCTTTCTTTCATTATGCCTTTTATTGCCAATAAGCTTCATGAGTGTCTCGAATTGTTGTGTGAACCTTATGAAGTGTCTACCCCTGTTGGTGAGAACTTGACATGGTGAATTTTGATATTATTATTGGGATGTATTGCTTACATGCTTCCATTGATTGTATAACTCACAATGTTAGGTTTCAATTCCTCAGTGATCCCATCCTTGAGTGGGAAAGTCGTGATGTGGTGGTCAAGGGTAGATTCATTTCTTGTCTTAAAGACCAAAAATTGATTTCTAAGAATTGCATTTATCTCCTTGTAAGGGTTAGGGAGGTTGAGTCTAAAGTCCTTCCTATTGAGTCTGTTCCGGCTGTCAATGAGTTTGTTGATGCCTTTCTCAAAGAGCTTCCTAGTGTTCCTCCTGAAAGGGAAATAGACTTTGGTATGGACCTCTGCCCCAATACAAAACCCATTTCCATTCCCCCTTATCCTATGGCCCCTCAGAGTTGAAGGAGTTGAAGGATCAATTGAGGGATTTTTCGGAGAAGGGTTTCATAAGACCTAGCAAGTCATTCGGGAGTGCACTAGTGTTGTTTGTAATGAAAAAGAATAGTTCTCTTAGGATGTGCATCAATTACCGGCAACTTAATAGGGTCACTATAAAGAACAAGCATTCTCTACCAAGGATTGATGTTGTTTGTGATCAACTACAAGGGGCTAGTCACTTTTCTAAGATTGATCTTTGGTCCGGGTACCACCAAGTGAAGGTGAGGGAGTGTAATATTCCCAAGATGGCTTTTCGGATTAGGTATGGGCACTGTGAATTTGTGGCAATGTCTTTTGGCTTGACTAATACACCGGCAATATTTATGGATCTCATGAATAGGGTCTTTAAACCCTATGTTGATATGTTTGCGGTGGTCTACATTGATTTATTCTCAGAATGAGGAAGAACATGTAAGTCACTTGAGGGTGGTGTTGCAAATCTTAAGGGATGAGAGGTTGTTTGTTAAATATGAAAAGTGTGAATTTTGGTTGAAAGAGGTTAATTTTCTAGGGCATGTGGTGTCAGGTGATGGCATTAACAAGGATCCTAAGAAGACGGAGGTGATAAGAAATTGACCTAGACCCTTGACTCCGACAGATATTAGGAGTTTCTGAGGTTTGGCAGGTTACTACCGGAGGTTCGTGAATGATTTCTCTTCTATTGCTTCCCCTACGTCAAAGTTGACCCAAAAGAAGGCAAAATTTGTTTGGACCGATGAATGTAAAAAGAGTTTTTGAACTTTGAAAGAGAAGCTTATCTCTGCTCCTATTTTGGCTTTACCAGAAGGGTTAAAAGGATTTTTGGTTTATTGTGATAGCTCAAGGATTGGTTTGGGGTGTGTTTTGATGCAAAATTGCAAGGTTATAGCATATGCGTGTAGACAACTTAAGGTGCATGAACGAAATTATCCCACCCATGATCTTTAATTGGCAGCCATGGTGTTTTCTTTGAAAACTTAGCGACATTATTTATATGAGGTTCATGTTGATGTGTTTACTAACCATAAGAGTATCCAATATGTGTTCACACAAAAAGATCTTAACTTGAGACAAAGAAGGTGGTTAGAACTCCTTAAGAATTTTGACATGAGTGTCCACTATCATCCCGACAAAGCTAATGTTCTGGCCGACACTCTAAGTAGAGTGTCCATGGGTAGTCTAGCTCATATTGAGGTTGGTAAAAAGAGGCGCTAGAGAAGTTCACCGGTTGTCTAGGCTGGGGGTTAGGTTGAATGAAGTTGAAAATGGTGGTGTAGTATTTGTTGATGGTTCCAGATCTTCTTCGATTTAGGGAGTCAAGTCAAAACAAGACCTTGACTCTGCCATGCTAGAATTGAAGGCTTTGGTGAAGGATGGTAAAGTGGAGGTTTTCTCCCAAGGGGGAGATGGTGTCCTTAGGTACCAAGGTAGGATGTGTGTGCCTAATGTTCGTGATTTGTGGGAGTTGATTTCGAAGGAGGCCCATAGTTTATCCTATTCTATTCACCCCGATTCCACAAAGATATATAGAGATTTGAGGGAGGTGTATCGATGGGATGGTATGAGGAGAGATATTGCAAACTTTGTAGCCAGATGTCACAATTGTCAACAAGTGAATGCCCAACATCAAAGGCCGGGTGACCTAGCCCAAGACAATGAAATTCCTACTTGGAAATGGGAATAGATCAACATGGATCTTGTGGTTGGGTTGCCTAACACTAGGAAACACTTTGATTCTATTTAGGTTATTGTGGATAGAATGACAAAGTACCCACTTTCTAATGGTTAAAATGACCTATGGTGCCGAAGATTATGCCTAGTTGTATATCCATGAGTTGGTAAGACTGTATAGGGTACCCTTGTCTATCATTTCGGATCGTAGTGCTCAATTCACTTCTCATTTTTGGAGATCCTTCCAAAAGGGTCTTGGTACCAAGATCAAGTTTAGTACGACTTTTCATATTCAAACGGATGGCCAAGCTGAAAGAACTATCCAAACTATTGAAGATATGCTTAGAGCTTGTGTTTTTGGAGTTTAAGGGTAGTTGGGATGAACATCTTCCACTTATTGAGTTTGCTTACAAAAATAGCTACCACTCTAGTATTGGCATGGCTCCCTTTGAAGCCTTATATGGTAGGTGTTATAGATCCCTGGTTATATAGTTTGATGTGGGATAGACGGCTTTGTTGGGTCCGAATTTGGTTACAGAAGCTTTGGAGAAGGTGAGCTTGATAAGGGAGAGGCTGAAAACGGCTCAAAGTAGACAAAAGTCTTATTATGATGTGAGGAGAAGAGATCTTGAGTTTAATATTGATGATTGGGTCTAATTGAAGGTCTCACCCATGAAGGGTGTGGTTTGGTTTTGCAAGAGAGAAATTGAGCCCAAGGTTTGTGGGTCCTTATAGGATTTGTAGAGAATTGGCAAGGCTGCCTACGAATTGATGTTGTCTATGGAGATGAATATGGTTCATCCCGTCTTCCATGTATCTATGTTGAGGTCATGTATTGGTAACCCAAGTGCTATAGTGTCCTTAGAGGTTATAGGTGTTGTGGAGGATAATTTGACCTATAAGGAGGTCCTAGTGGAAATATTGGATAAGAAAGTGAAAAGGTTGAGGAACAAAGATTTAGCATTCGTCAAGGTCCTTTGGAGGAATCAACAAGCTGAAAGTGCTACATAAGAAGCTGAAGTGAACATGAAAAAGGGATACCCATACCACTTCCACTCTACTTAAGGCGAAGGTAATAACTTAAGTCCCATCTATGATTTCAAGTTTTAAGCTTCATCCCTCATGTCATTTTACATGCATTCATGTTTATGGTAACATGTTTATGGTGCTTTTTGACATTCATGTTGAGACTTTTTGAAAAATGATGTTTAAGTGCATTTGTTGCATTCAGGTCGGCCTAAAATATTCATAATTACTTCTCTTACCCATATTTCTTTGACAATTGGGGAAAAATGTTCCCAAGGGGGAGATAATGAAACACCCCTCATGTGCTTCTTAATGCCTCATAATCGTAATTTCAATATATCTCAAAATATATGCATGATTTTGGAAATCTGACTTCATATTTTTGATCAGGGGGCAAAATTAAGTGGGAAATGGGTATAACCTGGATTTTTAGAAGACCCGTAGAGAAAAATAATTTTCGCTAGTTTTCATTTTCCATTGGCTACCCGCACCTAAGCGACGACAACCCCTGGGGCACGGAGTAGTTTAGTTGTTGCCTCTGCGATTGATCCACGTCGCATCTAAGGTGCGAACTAGTGCATTTCGTTCCCTATTTTTCTAACTTAGCTCAAGGGTACTGGGGTCATAGCCCCATGCCCATTTAAACGTGAAATCTTCCATACTTAGCCAATTTTCTACTCTATAAATCACAAAACCCTCTCTAGAATCTCTCCAAGACTTTATCAAATCTCTTATTCAAATTCAAGTATTTAAAGATAAATTTTGGAACTCAAGAAACCATCTCAAGCTTTGAGTCTCATTCAAGTTCATTTCAAGAAATTCAAGGTTTAAGGTATATGGATCTTCATCCATGGGTCCTTTCATCCATGGAGCCCAACGTTCTCTTATTATGGAAATTGTATGATTTCAAGTTGTATTACTTATGCGTATGTTTTATTATGAAATATGAACATAAATTATGTTTGGATTTTATTAAGTATTGATTTATTATGCATGAATATCTATTACAAGCTTATTCCATGAATTGGTTTTGTCTGTTGAGACTATACATGATTTGAGCTATGAAATTTGAAATATTATGAGCTTTTGTGATGGATTTCAAAATAACCTAAATGAGGGTTTTACTACAATATAGTGGGTTGATTTGCATTGAGTTTACTCTTTTTGTTTTACTCTTGAGTTGCATGATTTTGAACAAGTATCATGAATCTACCAAGTGTTTGATAAAATTACATGATAAGAATTCTCAAGTTGTTGATGAACTATTACATGATTTACAAGTCAAGTGACTTCATGATGATTAAGGGCTTTCAAGCATGTATTGAATTCATGAAAAGTATATGATTTTACAAGTATCAAGTTGAGCACCATTTCAAGATTTTAACCTCTTGTGAGCCGTTTATGTTAAGGCAAGGGATCATGTATGATTATTATTAACTCTCACGTTCAAGTTAGGCTCTATAGTAGAGGTGTAGCATGATAATGAGCTACCCATGTCATGCTATCAGGTTACATACAAGTTACTCATTTTATTATTAAAGTATGATTATTTCAAGTATTAAGTGGGATTTAACATAGCACCGATTGAGGCTTAAGATGGGGGGCTTGATGTGCTGTCAAAGTACAACACATTTGAGGCCCAAAACAAGGGATTTTGTGAGTTCTTAATACGAATTTTTATGGTTTCTATGTGTTTTTGTGTTGTTCTTGCAGAAAAGTTAGGGTGACATGATTTTGATGAAAAAGGTTCAGATTTTGCTGAATCGTAGGACATACGAGCTGACCTACGAGTTGTAGCCTAAGATACGAGTAGCAGGGTGTGTCGTAGAAAGAAACAGAGACCAAAATTCAGAAATCTGCTAAGTGGAGGTCACCCCTACGAGGCCATCCTACAAATCGTAAGTCTCACCACGACTTGTATAAGTGGACTCGTAACAGGAACCAGAGATCCAAAATGTTGGACTAAAAACTGAAGGTCAAGACTACGAGATGAACATACGAGTCGTAGGTCAAGCAACGACTCATACATATGGGTCACACCAGTTCAGTCCAAGATGCCAAGAACCTGATACAAGACCCTGACTATGACTCGTAGGTCACCCTACGAGTCATACCTGCAAGGCATATTAGTTGCCAACTGTCTTTTCTGTGTTAATTTTAGGATTTATTTGTAAACACTATAAATACATTAAGTTAATTTTTTATGAAAGAGATTCCAGATTTTAGAAGATAGGACTTGCCTTTGAATATTTTCTCAAGAATATTTTAGTGTTTTAGATTAGTTTATTATTCTCTCTCTGAAGCCCATTTTGGGTACTGCTAATCATGCTTTGTACTCATTGTTGATCAATCAAGCTTGTGGGTTTTCAACTTGTGGTTCCTACACTCTTTAGTGTTTTCCGTAAAACTTTCATTTATGTCTTGTGTGTGCATTTTGCTTATTTTGCCTTAGCCATGAGTAGCTAAGCACCCACAACTTGGGGTTGTGAGAAGCATGGGCTATTGACATGAAATAACCTAGGTTTATCGCACTTCTACAACTGGGGTTTGCGTTTATTGTCTATTTCCCTTCATTATGATTGTCGTTTGGTGGTTGCCAACACCAAACCCCGCCAACTATCATTAGCCCGACCAAGGTAGTGACGAATAGGAAAGGGGAAGTAGATGACAAGATTTGATTGATGTGTTCTCGTCTAATCAATAAAACTTGACCAAGGGAGGTTGATTCGAACAATTGGTAATGGTAAGTTGGCACGCCATGGTGGCCGACCAAACACCATGGTGAAATTCGACCTTCACCTTTACAAGAGGGCTGGATGAACCTAAGTTACCATCCTGCATGCAAATTTCCAATTGTAGTTATGTTACCTAGGGCAATTGAGTCAATAAACCATAATGAACACAATTCCCAAGTTGTCCCTAAAATTGAGTATTTTCTCGTATCATAGTTTAGTGTTTATTTTACTTTGTTTCTGCATCACAAACCGCCCCCCTCCCTCATTTAGAGATTTTATTTATTTATGCTTGAAATGATTAGTAATGGAATGTTGTAGTCAAGCCCCTTATTCTCGGTGGATTGACCATAACCTTCAGTTAGATTAACTGCTGACAACGATCACTTTCTTATTGGATCGTGAACATCATCAAAAATTATGGCGCCATTGCTGGGGAATACAACTAGGTTTTCACTTGAATCCACTATTAGTTAGTTCTAGTGTTATTCCTAGAATCTCTTGTATTTTACTTTTATTTTTTCTTTTGTTGGTTGATTTTAAGTGCAGGTCGGCTGACATGATGACTGAACAAAAGCTCTACATTACAAATAACTTATTGGAAACCTTGTAGAGGCGAGCCCTATTTTATGGGAAAGAGTCCGAAGACCCCCAAATTCACCTGCAAAATTTTATTCAAACACTGATAAGGATCCTTGGGACAAGACATCCCGCTTGGGAGGCCATGGCTCTTCAGGTCTTCCCCATGACTCTCCGGAGTGAAGCTGCAAAATGGTGGTCAATTCTCCCATCTAATGTTTGTCCTAACTAGGGGGAGGTACAAAGAGTCCAACAATGAAGAGCTATAGAACAACATCTGCAATTTCAAATGGGTGCCAAGAGAACCTTTGGTAGTGACTTGGGAAAGATACAAGGAGTGCTTGGTAGCGAACCAAATCCATGGTCTGACAGATGACGAATTGGCGAGTAGCTTCTACCTTGCACTAACCTCCGAGCAACAAGGGCATGCTGACGCATTGTTTGGAGAGCACTGTTGGGATTTCATAAGATGACCATTTGATAAGATCACCGAGTATATAGACATACTATCTGCAGTTGTCCAAGTCTACCAACTATTACGAGGACAGGCTGGACCATCTACTAATGCATTGAAGGAAACCCAGGTAAACCCAAAAGTGAGAATTTATCAAATTGACCAGCTTTGCATCACTGATAAGATAACAAGGACTGAGCATACGCTGGAACAAGTCCTGACCAAGGTCAATGAGCGAGATGAGATTGTTCGGGAGATAAAGTTTGATCTTCTCAAAAGTGACTACAAAGTTAAACAACAAACCTTGTCAATGGAAAGGCTCGGAGATAGAATAGAGCATCTTGCTAAGAAACTGAGGCAGTACAGGAAGGGCAAAAGAGGAATTGCAGGAGCAGCGAAGGAACTCATGGAGAACTGATTATCCATGATGGAAAAGTCGAGTCACGATGTTAAACAAGGTGCTTCTTGGGCGGCAACCAAAGTATCCTTTATATTTTTGAATAGTTTTAAGTTTATTTTGGTTGATTAAATTGTTAGGTAGTGGTTGATGTTTATCTTGAGTTTTAAGACACTGGATCAGTTGTATTATTCTGTACACTAGAGTATTTTGAGGTTTGGTTTGCAAGCATAAATCAAGAACTGAAGATTTGAAGAAAATTCCATTTGGAGTAGCCTCTACAACCAGGCCTACGAGTCATAGTGCACACTACGACTCACACTCATGCCTCATAGAGTGAAACAGTGTATGGTTAAATCATCTTCTACACTGACTACATAGTTATTGAGTTCGAGTTAGACTTACTCTTACTCAATTCGCTGCT